>JAQGAU010003510.1:0-13085 GCA_034698045.1 Paramacrobiotus richtersi
GGACCTGATGCAATAACTGTATACAACTTCGATTTCGTGCAAAAAATTGTCTGGTAGAACCATCCAAAACGGAACCCGTTGGGTATTCTTTCCCCTTAACAGCTGCACCGATCGGTAACGTATTAACAGCATCATCGAGTCAGTAACGAGCAAATAAAATCAGAGAGCAAGCGTGTGGTTTAAAATGTGTAGTTCAATAGCCAAATAGTGCTTTGATCACCATCAGCTGCAAATACAGAGCAAGATGTTCTGTACGGCAACTCTTGAAGATCTTGACTGATTTCCATTCCTGTAACTTTCAGTCTGTAACAGCAATAAAAGCAAGACGACCATAACCTTAGTCCATGTACAGCAGGAAGGCCGGAAATTTCAGAACCGGGACCGTGATCACAACGAAGTACTGCGTACTCACATTCTTTACGTTGAGTGCAGAAAAGAACTTCGACAGATTATCGTCAGTAGCAGTGGATCACATTATGACGAAGTTTATGCGGACCTGAAGCGAGTAATACGGTAAAAGCGAAAACTGTCCTGCTCTTGACTTTTGGTGTATCCATTTTTCGTCACAACGTGTATCGTAAACTGCAGCGTTCATCGTAAGTTCTGATTGCTTGAGGCAGTTAAGTGCACGTTCTATGAAAAGTGAAAGATTCTCCGTTAAGAAAGCCGCGACATCGTTTCGTAAAATGACATTAGTCACTTCATCAACCTTGACTCAATACGCGGAAATGCAGCACATTTACTGTAGTAGTACAGATTGCTAGATCGAAAAAGCATGATATGGAAAGGAACTTCCAATGCCTGCAGCCATATTGCATGTTTCTGTTGTTCTTAAGCTGCCTGCACGTTTTTGTTTTCAGCCATAACAGAATCAACAGGTGCCATCATCATGTTGCATCCAGCTGCCAGCGGTCTGTTGTTAACGGGTTTTATTTGTCGAATATCAGGATGGGGTTACGAAGAGATATTTCGGGATGATTTTAACGACAACACAATTGATCCAGATAAATGGAATCGAGTGGATCATGCTGGCGAAGTGAATAACGAACAGCAGTACTACCACCCCGATGATACTTGGGAGGAGCATGGATTTGTGTTTTTAAGAGGGCGACGGAACAACCATGAAGGCAGGGAGTACACTTCCGGAAGACTTGATACGAAGGATAAGTTTCAGTTTAAATACGGAGAGGTGGAATGGCGTGCGAAGCTACCCAGAGGTACAATATACTGTAAACAAATTCCTTTCTGGAAACGCTTCAACAAGCATTTATTAACAGAGCAGATGCTTTCTTATTAACGGTCTCATATACCGATAACAATCTCTCCTTAAACATGAGTTTTGATAGAGTGTGTGTCCATGTATATAAAAAAGCAGTAAATCGTACCACGCAGTTCATTCATTGTATGCTTAAAAACTGAGATCTTTGACGACGCAAAAGAAGCCCGTTCCGCTGTATCGGTGTGTTTTTCACTATGGTCGCGTAAGTACATGATTATCGTACAAATTTCTAGTCACTATCATCTTGTACGCGCTGGAAGTTTGCAGATGTAGCTTTTACGATTTTGTTCGGCAACGGCGGACAACAAAAGTATCTAAAGCATTAAAATTTCAACAATTAAATAACAAATTGTTCCGGATAGAACGTGAATAATTGGGATTGTTAAATAAGTGGCGCGCTAGAAGAAATTAATAAAGCCTGAACGTGAAGAAGCAGTAGTTTTTAAAATCAAACTAGCGTTTCCGCGCATAATTTCCATGCTCAAACGCTGAAACAGAAACAAGTAGATCTGCTTTTGCCAGCGTCTGTGATCAATCACCCTTTGGCTACACTTTGTCATCATAATTATCATCACTTTGCGAAGTACTTTTTTAGTTTCATTTTAGGTACCGGATTATGGCCAGCACTGTGGTTGTTGCAGTGGGAATGCATGCCAGCAGGTAAAGGCCGGTAATAACGGTTAGACGGTTATTTTATTAACTATTGTTTTATGTTCGATACAGTTGGTTGCGGAAGCCATTGGCCGCCTGAAATCGATGTCCTGGAGGCTCGCGGTGACCAGCCAAATAAAATGACAACCGCCCTGCATTATGGAAAATGGCCAGATAGCAATCAGTATGAGTCGAAAGCCCATGACGGAGCAGATTTTACGGAAGACTTCCATAATTTTAAGGTGTTATGGGATCCTAACCAAGTAGTGTGGTATATCGATGGAGAGGAAATCCATAAAATCACTGATACAGCGAAGATCCCATCGGAAGACATGTATCTGGTAATGCATTTGGCGGTTGGGGGAGATTATTCTGGTAATCCTGATGACTCAACGCCGTTTCCGGCGCACTTTATAATCGACTGGGTTAGCGTGCACAGATGGCAATAAATTAAGGCTATGACATTACAAGGGACTTCGGCCGGTATGCGTTACAGCTTGATTACTGAGAAAAAACCGTTTTCATTTCTGCTATCGAGAGCATACACTTCACATGTCTTTTGTTCACAATTGCTTTTGCTCATGTTTTAACCTTCCATGGAAGGTGTGTTTCTGAACATAATTTTGCGCAGTGCCCGTCTGCAAAATGAACTGCTACGTTTTACCAAAAATGTTTTACTTGCCGATCCTTGATACGTTCAAAATTTAAAACTATAGAAAGGATAAAAAATAAAGCATGAAATTGCCAAACGCGTTGCTACCAAAACCGGGAAACAGTCACTCTGAAACACATCATCTCTTGTTTTTAATGGACTGACTCATCATCCCGGCTGTACTTAGCCCGTGTTCAACCTTCAGCATGTAGCGTCTGCCAATAAAGCAACCCGATTCCCGGAAGCCAGGCGTTTCGCTCGGGCCATGTCGAAAACAGCATTTTCGGCTGTCCTGCTTTCTGCGCTCAGTTCCGCCATCTTAACGCGTCGATGTTCAGCCAGAAGGACCGATAAACCCGTCACCCCCGCCAAACTGAGTAAGAATATGCTTGGAGGAAACCTCCGCGTAGGTCCCGATCGGACTTAATGGGGAGTGGTGATATGTTCCGCTTGGCAAACAGCAATGCAACCGGATATTTCGTTTTTCTTGGCACTTATGCTACTTATGTCGCTGGCCCGTGTTGCTGTGGAAAAACACTGTTTAACAGAAAGGTGCTGTTGATCACTGGTCACTCAGCTTGGCTAATTAAAGTAGCATCGCGCCTAGCACCGAGCTCAACAACCGAGTTACCTTAACTTCTGTCACTTATTTTAATTGAAATATTCTTTAGAATTAGAACAACTGTTCTACGCATTGTTTGACAACTGGTGGTCAAAAGTAGGAAAAATCAGTAAACTGCATGATTTTATTCTGGGCATTCAACAAAGCCACAGCGTAGAGTTCATCTCGCCGTTTTTGGCAGCACTGCGTTAAGTCGTGACAAACTCTTCTGGCTCCTTTAGAAAAGTCTTTAAACACTCCAGCAGTGAATCGGGGGTAATCCTGTCCAATGGACTGCGAACAAAACAAGAGTCGATAATGCTTGTCACACGTTCCGGAATGAGTTCCGAAATATAGGGAACGTATCCTTGGGATAGTCTGAACAGAAGAGCAAGTGATCCACAATCTTTTCCCCGTATTTTGTCCGAATTCGACACATCTGCATTCCTTTCAATCGACTTTTTGGTGTACAACCGTTCCGTAATACCATAGCAACAGTCCGCTAAATCAAGCAATACGCATCCGAGACTCCAGATGTCGGTAGAGAAAGTAACAGGTTGGTGTGACTCCCCAAGAACCATCATGACCATTTCCGGAGACATGTATGGAACTGTCCACTGTAGAGCTCCTCTCTCCAAAGTGCCAGCCACTAGGCCCTGCTCTAGCTGCACTGATCCATCAAAATCTCCTATCAAGGCTACAGGTCGCCCGTTCGGTTGCAGCTTAAGGAGAACATTGCTTGGCTTCAGATCACCATGTAGGATTTGCCTACGGTAGAGGTACTGCAAGCCACTAGCTATTTGGACTGCATAATGTTTCAGTAAGTGGACTGTAAGTGTGGCGTTATTCTTGCAGCATTCTTTAATCATATCGGAAAGACTTCCACCTGTAACAAGTACTTAATGGGACTGTGCACTAATAATAGTTAATACACTTTTAGCAGAACATCGTTGCATAGGGACACTGTATAACCTAGCTGTGCCGCAGCTATTCTTGACGCAGCCGAGGAATATGAAAAAGACTTAATGGCTGTTATCGAGACCACCGGCATCAATGTCAGATTTGTGTCAATTTGTAAAGCCAAAAACCGCCGTAAGAACGGTTTCTTTGCACGCGTTGGTGCTTTCGCCAATGGGGCAGTCACGGTGTTTAATCAGGAAAACTGACCCCCGAACAGCTGGGTACGTGGGTGGTTGTTTGCACTTCGTACCCAAGGGGATTCAGTAGTATGTCTCGCATTTGTATGGTTGCTTTGGTCGACTAGCTTTTTGCTTGGCACTGTAATACATATACGCTTTTCTTTGAAAATAATCCCCTTCTTGACGCATTTATAATTACATACCGGTAATGCGCAGATAGTTCAATTGTTTTCGGTTTCTTCAAAGTTACTTCAGGGCAGAAAGATTTAGTTCAGGCCCCAGCGCTAATAAATTCCTTATAAAAGTAGTTCGCTACAGTTGTTAGGTTACAAATTCTTATCAGTATACTGAACCCGACTATGATTGTTATAAAACCGTAGAGCTGCATAGATTCTGTGCCATAGAAGCAAACATTACCAGATTCGCGGTTACTCTGCTATTGGGACTAGTCTGCTGATGTAAAGTCAATAATGTGACCAATTCCGCGGAGTAAGAAAAACGTAAGATCTTAAACAAATTCGTACCCTTATACAAATGCCAAGGGAATCCCAATATTTACATAAATACACAGCTTTTACAGCACCTTGCATCATGAGCCATACCTTCGCAATTGTCCATCACGTAATCGACACCTGTTCCTCCCACCAGCCGTGTGATTTTGACTTCGTGGTAACGCACTAGGCATTCGTGCCGGAGCTCTAATAATAACCGCCAATGTTCCTTTATTTTTTCCAGCAAACCGTCTTTCTTCCATTTCCGTACGGTATCGACGCTTAAGGCAGTTTCTTCTACTGCAACTACTCCACTACTGATGGAGTTGCCGCGCAACTGCGTTATTTTCGCCTTGTATACGGTTCCAAAGCCTCCTTGTCCGATGACACCTTGAAGCCATTCACATGCATACTGACAGTCAACGGCGAACTCCTGGTTTTCGAGACGCTGAGAGAGCCTTTCCATTATGGATAGTTGTATTTCTGAAGCTGCTGCATCCTGATTCCAAGTGGTCCCGTAAGTTCTTTCCTGGATCTCAGCCAGCTTATTCTCAGCCAACTCTTCTGGCTCGATTAGAAAAGTCTTTAAATGCTCCAGCAGTAAATCGGTGGTGATCCTGCTCAGTGGATTGCGAACGAAACAAGAATCGATAATGCTTACCACACCTTCCGGAAGGAGTTCCGAAATAAAGGGAACGTAGCCTTGAGATAGTTTGAACAGAAAGGCGAACGATTCGAAATCCTCCCTCCGTATTTTGTCCGAATTTGACACACCTGCATCACTTCCAATCGATTTTCTGGTGTACAACCGCTCCGTAATACAGTAGCAACAGTCCGCCAAATCAAGCAGTACGCATCCGAAACTCCAGATGTCTGTAGAGAAAGTGATTGGTTGGTGTGACTGCCCAAGAATCATCATGACCATTTCCGGAGACATATATGGACCTGTCCACTGTAGAGCTCCGCGTTCACGAGAGCCAGCCTTTGTGCCCTGCGTCAGCTGCACGGCTCCATCAAAATCTCCTATCACGGCTGTATGTTGTCCGTCCGGTTGCAACTTAAGGAGAACGTTGCTCGGTTTCAGATCTCCATGTAGGAACTGTTTGTGGTGGAGGTACTGCAATCCACTAACTATTTGGACTGCATAACTTTTCAGTAGAGTGACTGTGAATGCGGTGTTATTCTTGCAGCAATCTTTAATCAAATCGGAAAGATTTCCGCCTGTAACAAGTAAACTTCATCCCCGCCCTACTAAATTCCATATAAAAGTAATTCGCTACGGTTGCTGGGTGACGGTGACCAAATTGCTAATACGTATTATACTGTACTGAATCTGATTACAACTGTATTAAATCCGCAGTGCTGAATAGAAGCGAATCTTTACCCGATTCGCGGTCACTCTGCTATTTGGACTTTGGGGTATGATAGTGTGACGATGGCGTCTTCCGGTGTACACGACACCCTCGTTGGGGAGATTGCTTGCTGTGTTGCACAGCGTGTACGGCGTACGTACATCGCTGTGTTTTCTCTGTGTGTCTGTGTGTGAGAGGTGTGGCTACGTGGTATGCCACGTAGCATGTGCGTTTTGGCTGTCGATTCCGCACTGCGATGCGGCTCGCAGATCATTCGGTGGCTGCAGCTTTGGCCTGCTTTTCCCGATATGCGGGTTCTCATGGGCTTGTCGATATTCGTCATTAAAGGCCTGTTTGCCTTTATGGCTCTGGTGTGTGTTTCCTCGACATGCAGATGCATGTTCGTTCGTGCTCATATAGACAGAACCATCTCTGCGGAAAACCCGGACCGCAGATCTTGCACAAATTCGTACCCTTGGACAAAAAAAATCAAACAAAATCAAGGGAATTTTGATATATGCTTAACACTCACCAAATTACGCGTTTTAATCACGCATCATTTCCTAGTGAGCCTCTGAGGCCAGCCAACCAGATATGGCTAACGCGCCTTAAAATCAACACCAAACTGGGCAAATAACGGTTTGCGCCCAATTTATGCAACGCTCCTCAAAATAACTTCGCATTCCAGTAACCAGCATACGGAGCACACTAAAAAGGCATAGAGAATCGTCCTGTTGCATCCCAAATAACTAGCCACATTCCAGAAGAGTCAGGCTCTCTCACTGGGTAGACACGTTGACAAAACGTTTTCAATAGTCGAGTCGTCGTAGACAGTTTACACGTAACGAATGGCACGTTCTGCGCTGGACTGAGCGACTCACTTCTAAGCCTGAAAACTTTCTCGCAGATGCGGGTTATTAGTTCTTACAGTAAATTCCAGTCCAGAGTTTGGCCAACATTCCGCAAAAGATAATATAAACATCCCTCACAAATTCCTGATCCGCATTCGAGTATTCTTCGGTTTCAACTGGCTCATCTGGTTCTTCGATCAATTCA
Organism: Paramacrobiotus richtersi; assembly: GCA_034698045.1. Taxonomy (NCBI): domain Eukaryota; kingdom Metazoa; phylum Tardigrada; class Eutardigrada; order Parachela; family Macrobiotidae; genus Paramacrobiotus; species Paramacrobiotus richtersi. The sequence continues at coordinate 7,222 of JAQGAU010003510.1, forward strand.
TTATCAATGCCATAGCACTTCTGATTATGAATTGCTAGTCCTGAGGTCGACCTCCGAGAGCACATTTCTTTCGTGACATATTGATTTAGCCCATAATGCATGGAAAGAAAGGCAAGCAGAAGCAGCTAGTTGAATAATGAATATCTACACCTGGGTATCTATACCTGGTCAATATGAAAAAACTGATTTCCTAAATGCAGCGCAGGAAATGCGCAGGCCGTACGTGAGGCAGGAGCATGTCAAATGGACACTTTTTCTGCCGAAACTCGCATAAAAACTTTTCATCAGTTTTTTACGATTATTTTCCAAGAGAATTTTTTTTCCACTGTATTCTCACTGCTGTGGAGTAAAGAAAGCATTTTTTGATTGTAAAAAGTTCGTGAATTCGCTTAACAAAATTCTATATTGATACAGTTAGTAAATTACGTAGCACTTCCGGAAAAAGCGGTCTTTGCGGCCGGAGCGATAACTTTCTCCGCAGAAGTTTTTAAATGCCGTTTTTTGGATCAATTTGATGTCTTGCGAATTCCCCAGGAATTCAGGGGCGACAGAGGTATGAGGGATGGGAACTTAATTTTTGGCGAATTTTTGAAAGTCTTCAAAGGCCTCAGAGACCGCTCGGATTGGGTGAGTGTTAAGTATGCATCTGTCTGCAGTAATTACGTCACATAATGAGCCACACCTTCGCAATATTCCATCACAAAATCGACACTAGTTCCTCCCGTCTGCCGCGAGATTTTGACCTTGTGGTAGCGCACCAGGCATCCGTGTCGGAGCTCTACTAATAACCGCCAATGTTGTTTTACGTTTTCCATTAAACCGTCTTTCTTCCATTTCCGTACGGTATCGACGCTTAAGACGGTTTCTTTTACTGCAACTACTGCAGCATTGATGGAACTGCCGCGCGACTTCGTGATTTTTGCCTTGTACACAGTTCCAAAGCCTCCTTGTCCGATGACATCTTGGGGCCATTCATATTTATACTGACAGTCAACGCCGAACTCCTGGTTTTCGAGGCGATGAGACTGCCTTTCGTTTATGGATAGTTGTATTTCGGAAACTGCTGAAACCTGGTTCCAAGTGGTACCGTAAGTTCTTTCCTGGATCTCAGCCAGTTTATTATTGAGTTGTACTGCCGTGAACCGGTCACCAGGATTTGTCGCAAAGCATCCTTCCATAACAGCTCTAGCAAGATCTCTTGGAATTGGCTCGCCGATATACGGTATGTAGCCTTCCATTATATGGAAATCAAAATACATCTCTGGCTCTGTCCGTTTCTCGCAGTCTATTCTTTCACTCCCATCCCGAGATTGAAGCCACCTTTCTTTTTTGCCAATACAGCATAAGGCTAATTCTTGAATAACACATCCAGCGCTCCAGATATCGCTTTTGCGACCGACTGTGCGATCTTCGGATGGTTCGGGGCCGAAAGTCGGGGACCCCGCTAATAACATTTCCGGAGACCGATATCGCCAAGATCCCCGCGGTCTGCTGATATCTCGGCTGTCAGTCATATCGTGTCGTAGATGTACAACATCGTCCAAATCGCCCACTTTTAATATGTTGACGTTCGCTCTTGGACGAGTTATGAAAAGATTGGAAGGCTTCACGTCTGTATGAATTATGGCATTTTCATGCAAAAACCTGAGTCCTGCTGCCAGCTGTTGCGCATAGTCGAGAACCATTTTTAACGGCATCTTCCTTCCGTTGGTTTGGAAATGACGGATGAGATAAGCCAAGATTCCGTCTATACGGGCAAGCAAGCCATTAATTTTTAAGAATTACGTGTGTTCATACTGTATTGTCCTTAGTATTTTTGTTTGTTGTTTGGTTATTGCGTATTAACGTTCCTCAAAATCAAAGAAAGACACTGCTCGGGGTAACAGACTTACAATTCAAAACATGAAAAGAAGGCAGCGTTCGTAACAAACAAAAATGCTCAGTATTGATAAACCGCTTCGTCCAACGCAGTGCGTATAGATATATCGCTGTTGTCAGATGCGAGGACAACGATGAATGTTTGCATCAACGATAAAATTTAAAACGCTACATTTGTTATTATTTTTAAATAATGACCTTTATCAATAAAAGGTTGATAGTAATTTGAATAATCTGATGGTACCAAAACCATGAAGCGCCGAGCTACTATGGAAAACAGACATACCAGGGCAGTATTCCATCACAAGCTCGATAACGACTGCCCCGCTGGACCTCGTAATAGTCGCTTTGTGGTAGGCGACAAGGTGATCATGCTTTAAGGTAATCAGCTTTTGCAAGCTACATCGAACTTGTTCCCATTTGTCGTCAGCGCCAGTCCACTCAGAATTTTCATCTTGTAAATGCATAACTTTTATAGCAACAACTTTTCCTCTGTTGATGATGTAGTTGTTAATCCTCCCTTTATACACGTTTCCAAATGCGCCCCTTCCGATTATACCCTTCTTCCTCTTGTACGAATAAGAGTCAGCGGTACCGAACGTTTCTCTGTTGTTCGCATTAATACTAGTGATCGTGTGCACTTTGTGTCTGAGATAAGTCAATAAATCTGAAGTACTCATGTTGACAAAACAGAGTTTGCCGGTGTGTTACGCAAGGCGCAGAAACGAAAATGGTTACAAGGATCAAAAGTTGGACTGTAAGGTAGAATTGCTGTTTTGAAACAACTGTTGCAGGCTCTCCTTTAGTCTTGACTGAAATAGCGCGACGACTCCATGGCAATCACCAAACTATGCCAACTGTTTAGATAGTAGACAATTATCCCTTAATGTAACGCTAGATAACAGCGCGGCGATGAGCTCAGCACTGATAATCTGACTAACTGGCACTGCTAAGGTACGCTGTTACAACCCGTTCTGCTGAGACGTTTTCGCAGCTGTATACACAAACACAAGGAAATCACTAAATCACGATCACTATCTGACCAAAATGCAACTTATCAAGTTTCGCTCCGGAGATATCGAACCCGGCCTGTCCGCTTCCCAGCTTTGCGCGCTGAGGTCGGTCATATTGATTTCTTTTTGTTTTTAGATATGTTCTTATTACCACCCCCAGAAATTCCTTTCGGTTCCTAAAATCGACTCCTGGTTCCCATACCTATTCCTACCAAGATTGGTAGCCGAACGCCGTGACAGACAGAAACCCATTTTTGTTAGCTGGTGAAGAACTTGCAATGTTAGGATCAAAGTTCAGTCTAAAGTCCAATATATATTCTTTTCCTTATTAAGCGATGTTTCGCATGCTCTCGCATAACCAATCGCAAGGCGATATGTAATGTTTGTTTACATTATTTTGTCCTAAACGTTCCGTTTCATTTCGCGATACAATATGATTATGATCATTCAAGTGGTGAAACTCCTGCCGAAGTTATTGCTGATCGCGTCTAACTTGACAAACTTCCTTTCGCTTCAGCCGATAAATAACACACGCTGTGACGCTAGTTGTTTAGTTTGGTTATTAACTGGAAAATGGCCAGATACCAACCTACATATATATGTACTCAGTATATGAGACGCAAACCCATGACGGACCTGAGTTTACGGAAGACTACCATAATTTCAAAGTGTTATGGGATCCCAATCAAGTAGAGTTTTATATCGATGGACAGGAAGTCCATAAAATCATCGATAAATCATAGCGCAAAGGTCATGACGGAAGACATGTATCTGGGATGAATTTGGCGGGTGGAGGAGATTATTCCGATAATCCTGATGAGCCTACACTGTTTCCGGTGCACTTTATAATCGACTGGGTCACCGTGTATCGATGGCAATAAATTAAGGCTACAACATAACAGCGACTCAGGCTGAGCAAGCGTTACGACTTTACAACTTCTTCACCAAAAAGAAAACCGTGTTTAGGTGTGTTATCGATGGTAAATATGTCCTGTATATGTATTTTGTTCACAGATGTTTTTGCTCATGCTTTTATTTTAAAGGAAATCTGTGTTCTTGTACATCTCTAGTACGTTCGTTTGCATGGCAAACTGTTAAACTTAAAAAAAAATTTCTTGTTACCGGTCGGTGATACGTAAAAAAGTGCAAAACTATGGAAGGTATGGAAAATTGAGTTTGGAATAGCTAAAGCTTGGAATAGTTAAAGTTTGGGAGCGTGGCTCCCAAACAGGAGAAACAGAGTAACTCTGAAACATAACATGTCTTGCTCTGAATGGGCTGACTCGCCATCCCGGCTGCAATTAGCCGTGTTCGGCCTTGAGCATGTCGCCTCTGCCAACAAAGCAGCCTGATTCCCTTAAGCCAAGCGTTTTGCTCGCGCCATCTCAAAAATGGCGCTTTCCGCTGTTTTGCTTTCTGCGCTCAGCACAGCCATCTTGGCGCGTCGTTGTTCAGGCGGAAGGACCGACAGACCCGTCATCCCCGCGAGTTGACTGAGAATATGCTTCGAAGAGACTTCGACGTAGGTTTTGCTCAGCGTGTGCAGGAAATGCGCCGCTTTCTGAATATCTCGCGTCAAATCTTCGACGGATCTCGTCAAGATCTCGTCCCGGTCGCTTTCCGCCAGCGGGCCACTGACTGCTTCTTGGACGGTCTGCATGAAGGGCGTGATGGTTTGATTCATGGCGAACTCGGTCCGCACGGCCATTGCCTGGAAGAACTGGGTCAACGAGCTCCACTGCCGCTGAATGTTGCCCAGGATCACTAAGCTTTCCCGGATGATCACCAGGATCTCTTCGAATTCAATGCGGTCCAGATCGATTTGTGTCATGCGGACCATCAGTGCGCCGAGTTGTTCGTGGTTCTTCATCAGTTCCGCAAAGTTTTTATGAGCTGCTCGTTCCTGGTGATATCGCATCCACTGAGCCGCTGAATTCGCGTAGAGGAACCAGCTAAGTCGTAGAGTGTATGCTTTCCGACTTTGACTGGATTTTGCTGGGAGTCACATAGCATCCGGAATAAGTAGCAAATCACGGCCAGTTATGCGGAACTGACTGTTGGAAGAATCGGTGATTGTGTCTATGTTAATTCCGACTTTGACACCAAGTACTTCCTGCCCGGCATACCAGATATCAGAGGCGTACCGAGCCCCTGGGGAATTTGATAACTCCCGAACCGTTTGTCCGATATTTTTTTTTTGACTTCAGACTGGGAATCAGCACAGGTTTCCCCTCCGAATCATCCAGGAATTGCTCAAAACTTTCAAAAACACTTTGTGGCATCACGAGGGCTGACACAGGGGGCAAAGACGAACAGCTCTTGAACCTTTCTCTCCTTTTTTTCTAAGTTTTAGCTTCGGATTCACCGACCCCGATTGCATAGGACGTTTGCCAAAAAACTTGACAACTAGAAGACAAATTTCGGACCCCAGTGGGTTGCAGCGACATGTTCCCCTAGGGGGTGAAAATTTTTTTTGGCAATAGCCCGGAAACAATCTGTTGTGAATCTGGGTGAAAATCTGTTTTCTAATTTCAAAAAAGTCCCTCGATTATTGGGGGTTGAAGCTTATGATGCTTCCGAATACGAAGTCAAAAAAATGTATCGGAAAAAGAGCTCGGGGCCTATCAAATTCCCTAGGGCCTCGATCCGCCTAAGTCAGATTGTACTTTGTAGATTTTGATTTCGACCGAGCACGATCGACAGTGGTGATATGTTTCGCTTAGGCCAACAGCATTGCAACCGGATGCTTCGTTTTTCCGGGCAGTCATGCCGCTCGGCACGTGTTGCCTCGGTGAAGCAGTACTTAAGGCCCCCTACAGTGATGTAGACAGCAGTTTTGGAGAGTTCCGAATTTCGAATGTTTCTTTACGCCTGCGCACGTGATAATTGCCAAGTAATGTGGATCCGGTATAGAAATGGTTGCTCTATTGTATTACGAGTGCTCTCTCTGCCCCTTTCACCCAACGGCTGCAA
>JAQGAU010003511.1:0-13084 GCA_034698045.1 Paramacrobiotus richtersi
AAACATCTTCTCAATGCTTCTATTCAATACTTCAATCACGAAAGGTAACATTCTTATGGTCTAACGGTCGCAAAAAAATAGTGGCGCGATGGTGCCAAATTGGCATCGGTGGGCGGTGCTGAGTTAATTGAAGTGTAATTAATTTTGAAAAATTTCAGTTAACTGAAATTTTAAATTAATTATAAATTAACTTAGTTGTTTTAATTTTAAAAAATGTTTAATTAGCTTTTGTACAGTAAATAACAGTTAAATCAATAGTGCCGTTTGCTCTTGTGCAAGGCATCGGTTAGGTTTCAGTGGCCTTCTCAGCGTTTTTTCAATAATAATGTTCTTGACTTGCTGTTCTGGTACGACGCTTTATATCAACGGCATTCGAAAAAATAGTGAAATAATTTTAATATAGAATTCTCGTATTCACAGAATTGGGCCGGATTGGTGATATTGTTTCGGTGGCCGATTTCCAGTTTCGTCAGTTTTTATTCCCGGAAGGGAATGCTGTGTACGCCACACCGGAAGCTCGCATCAAATTCGAGGAGCGAAAACGAGTCAGTATCTGCACACCGCGGAAAATCGCAGCACGACTTATTGTACTGATCATTTAAAATTAATCATAAATGTTCATTAATCATAAATGCGTGAATTGTGAACTTTTATGACATTGTGTGAACTGCATGAATAAATGAGAATTTTGTACCATATATAAGATATTCAATATTCCAAATACTAAATGCGATGATATTATTAATAAGTGACATTATCGTTGAGTAGAAAATGTGTAAACTTCTGCAAGGCTTCTGACGTTGTTTGTATCACAGGCCGCTGAGTTGGATCCGAGTTTATTGTCCAGTTCCCCCACGGCTCGATTGGCGCAGAGCCTGCTCAACGACATGGTGTGCAATATCTTCCTCAATCTCCACACACCCTGGCTACTGGAGAAGTGGCATATTCGGGCGGCACTGCGACAAAACGTAAGACACAACGCTTTTTTTGAGCAGATAATGGAAAACATATGCATTTTTGTACTCTTTGTTTTATTCGTTTTTAAACAGAAATATTACTCTTTTGCGATAGTTTTAGAACTAGTGTTGTTTACAAAGTGGGGAGTATGAAAAACGAGCGTGTTTGATTATCATGGGCATTGGTTTCTGTTTCCGGTGTATTTTTGGATAATAGTTGGAATTCTAAGTTTTTCAAACTATTAAAACTGTGCACGTGTGCAGTTCGCCTTTCTATGGTTGTCACTTACTATTCTATTTCAAGAAAACAGAATTAGATATGCAGAATTGATTTCAGCAGAACAGCAACTGAATTACATTATAAATGAAGCGCTTAAAATCCGATGAATTTGGAGATTTAAATGAAATCGAAATTGATTGTATGATTGGAAAATAAACAAAAAATATATCATCGGAATCAAATTTTTGATTAGGACTGCGACGGTAAAGTCCACGCCGGATTTAGATATTTATGAGCGGGTATCACACTACCTTAAATTGTTGCTTGACTGCTTGGGTGCCACTGCTCTACGTTTCCCTGCCTTTTACTTGGACGCACTCCGTAGCGTGCAGATTAATAACGAGGTTATGCAAACGTAAAAAGCGATTCTTAAATATATAACCTGTGTTTTTGTGAGTGAATCGCTATTTTAACTCGTGATGATATGATCGTGGTTTGGATTAAAAATTATGTAATTATTGTTGTAATTAAGCAACCGTCAGATAGTGCTCATCATGGTCTTATTGCTGGCTGGCGGTTCAGACTCGAACAAGCGCAATTGTGCCTTATTATTCCTTATTTATCTCTAGTTCCGATATTACTTTGTGAAGTGTCTTGTAGAACTGAACTTGTAAATTACGGCATGATTCTAGACATAATTACCGGTGTAAAACATTGTTATGTGTTTGTCTTGTTTACATAACTCGCTTGTAATTGAATAGACTTATCTGACGTTTGTTTGCATGTCATTATTAATTCTAGGGTGTTTGGATACCGGAAGACGCCATTGAAATGCCCAGTCAGAACATCGAAGGACCACATCGCGATCAGCATGGAAAGTACTTCAACGTTCGAGTGACGGTAATGCTTTACTAACATATGGTATCTTTCAAAAAATTTCTAATATTTTTCAAACAATTCCGTTTTCTGACAAGTGATTCGGTTTTATGGAAATAAAATAATACTCATCGGTTGTATTCAGTATCTCTAGTGTTGTATCCGCGTAGTTGGCAAAAAACATGTTGAAAATGGCAACAAAAGTGACAAAAAATACTAAACAATGTTACTAAACGGCAGAGCCTTCCGTATAACAAGAAGTATACAACGGAATATCTCAGTATGATTTTAATGTGATAATGGCTATTGTGATTGTTTATTTTGATTGCTGGATTATTGTCCGGCATGCACCTTTTGTTCTTACACGTTTTTTCTCTTTTTCGCTGTATGTACATCTTTTCTGTTGATTTTCAGATTAACAACAAAGAGCAGGCATGTGTCCTGTGCCGCATCGTGCTCTTCTGCCGTGATCCCTCGGAGACTCTGCCCGACCTGGATCTTCAGGCGGAGAAACCGGTCGATCCCGAGCCCCTCTTTCCCGGTGCCATTTATCCGGAGAATCAACGGTCGGCAATGCGGAAAACGAACCGCTCCCTCCTCAGCGATGAGCCACCGCCCTCCAACTTCCAGTATGTTCCGCTGGCGGTGCGCCCGGCTAGCGATGTGTAAAGTGCAGCTTTTCGTGGTTTCGTCTGCGTTGCGTGGTTTGGGAAGTTAGCGTACAGAGATTGGATTGATGGCTGATGTTTCGTGTCCTTATGGATCAGTTTACTTAAATTGTGGTACATAATTAAACTGTAATGCAACGATTTTAGTTGCGTAAAAGAAAAGAATAAAAGACTATGGAAAGCCATGATTTTTCGTTCAGTCGTAAAGTATGACTGTTGTTAGCATCTTTCAGGAAGTAACTAAAGCACGATTAGTATACACAGTCGCACATCCCATTATAATGTCATCGAGATTTCTAAAATCGCAAACACTGTCCAATATGATTACACAAATGTTTAGAAACTAGACCAGATCAATTATCCTGAACAAACGATAACGCTTAAACATGACTCATCAAAACTCCACATTCACATTTCCAAGGAAAACTGGACGATCAAGCTCATTGCTGCCATTTTCAATTCCTTCAGCTTCCGTTCATCAGCAAACTGACAATACTTGACAGCATTATCCGTACTCACTGTCTGCACCATCATCCGTTCGCATTCCGCTCGCAGCTCCTCCATATCGTACTTATCCGCCGCGATCCATAACTCTTCCAGTTTGCCGTTCACGCCGTCCAAAGAAGCGCGACTGTACGAAAACTTCAGCATTATTTCCAACACATCTCGACTAATATCATCAATCTTGCACACCCCGGATGCCTTTTCTTTCATCTCGTCTAGGAACATGGCAGTGAACACGGGCGATTGAGCCGCCAAGATGGCGCGATGCGCGGGAAACTCTTGCCCTTCACAGACCAGCGTGCAGTCAGTCAAGGTACCCGTGTCGATGAGGTTCCGTAAATCCGCCCGTGGGCATTTTTTCTCAGCGTGGAACGTCAGAGTAAGGAACAAGTCAATTCCTTTACGTAGCTGAAAGCGCGTTTGCGAGGAAGTATCTCTATAAAATCCCGTGAGACCAGTGGCATTGTGCACATTAACTGCTTTTGCCCAGCCATGGATTCCAATCACCACATCATAAGGCACGTCGGCGTTCGCCCTAAACAATTGCTTGTACTGAGATACGGCCCAGTACTAGATCTTTTTCCGCAAAAAAGTGTGAGTGATCTATACAGAAGGAAGACTATTCAGACTGCGTTTGTTATTGTTTGTACCAAGGTTGCCATTGAAAGCGAGATACTTTTACAGTGCTGCCAGTGCTTTGATGACCTACCGAATCCTGGCTTCCACTAACACTGCACCGGGAGAGCGTAAAGCATCGTCCAGCAGCAGAGAGCTTGGGACTGACACAAGCAGGATCCTTGGGACTGACACAAGCAGTAAGCTCTCCGTTCACGCTATCGATTGTCAGGCTGACCGCTGACGGTCCACACTGCCGGAGGAATGTCCGGATAATCCCATTGCTTGGCCACACTGATTTGACTAGTGTACAGCCACTTTGTGTTGTTGGCCGTCGGGAAAGATGAGCAGATGAATCTGTCAGTAGGAATCTTGTAGACCAGATTCACTGCATGGGTCCTACTTGTAGGTAGAATCGGCAGTGCAGCCATACTCATGAAATGAAGAACTACTAAGAAAGACGAAACTTATGTAAACGTTGTAGACGTGTAATTTATTACTTAACCACAACTCGTCAAATAACAGTCTAGATTCTAGAAGAATGAGAATCTTCGTTGGCCTCAGCAACAAATCTACTGTACAGTACCAGAATCTGTCGAGCAAGCTGCAAAGCAGCAAAAAATTACGTAGTAAAGCAGTGACACAATATGCATACCAACACGGCAACACCACAAGTAAGCGCCTAACCGAGACGGTGATCATTGACATTGGGGAGAAATCAACAATTGTAATCACCTTCGCAATTGTCAGTACTTCGACTGAGTCCATTCAATAAATCACTTTTTTCACGGAACTCGTAATATATCACCATTCCCCGCAATTTCCCCCCAATGCAAAAAAGCACAAAAAATAATCAGGTGTACACTTTCATATAAACATTCAACGAGTGACCGAGACAACAACCCAGATCCAGGAGATAAACTGCGATACTGTGTTTTCGAGCTCTTGAAGACCGGTCGGAAACAGTCTCAGATTCGTAAAGACGCCTTGCTCGTGCTACTGCAGGCGCTGGAATTACGGTACATCCTAAGTTTAACCGAATTCTCGCAAACATACAGCCATGCAGTTCTTTTTCCACATAAAAAATAATTTAATAGGATCACCGATGTAACCTAGAGATTGATCTGTATGTATGAGTACCCGATTACAGTACACCACCCCAGAATACGTATTGATTCTCTTCAGAGCAGTAACTGCAGCACTTCGTCAAAGGTCAGAAGAACACAATCTACGTATGACAGGTTGCAATAATATTATACTGACTCAACAATACAGTATTATCGACAGCCACATGCCACAGCGTTTCGTGTGTGTTCCATTTTTTTTAACGAAAAACTGCTTGGTGATTATAAGTAGTTTCATTGGGTCACGAGTCACCAGATTTCAAATATCCAATAACTTAATACTTGCATTACAAATAGTGCTAAGGCATTGCACTGCGAATGTATCATGTGACGTAAGTTTCTGATTATAACAAACTATAACAATAAGACATACAACATCCTCATGAAATCTATTTATCAGTATTCTGGGTGTCTTTATACAACTTCTCCAGTTGCTCTTTAAATCCCTTCCGGACTTCTTCCCGTTTGACCTTTTGGGTCGGTGTCATATACCCATTGTCCAGCGTAAACTGTTCCTTCATAATCAGGCAGTTTCTCGGTATTTCAAACGAATTCAGCTTATTCGCTTTCCCCACTTTTACCAGTTCTGGCAATATCACTTCCGCGCATCTTTTCGGATCTTTCTTGACCTCCTCCACGGAGCAGTTCAGTGTTTTGGCTACTGCTCGGTAATTTGGATAGATCAATGCAACAGTGAACGGGTGGACGCTGCTGCCGTCCACGAAGATCTGTTCCAAGTATTGCGAAGCGCCCACGAGAACGTTTTCGATTTTTTCCGGGGCGATATATTCGCCTTGACTCAATTTGAAAATGTGCTTTTTCCGGTCGATGATCCGGAGTCTTCCACTCTAAAATCGAAAAGCTCAGTCAAGCTGTTAGCCGGATATTTCTTACTGTACGTCGAAAAAGCTAAGACAATCAAATCGAACAGTTTGAATTTTGCATTTAAGGATTGTTCGATTAATATTTGCTATATTTTAGTGCCTTCTGTTTTTCGTTTATTATTTATTTATTGATTGTATTTATTTTTCCTTATTTATATTCGTTTTCTTTCAGTTTATATATGTGTTGTTTATTTCCGTATGTTTTTCGGTCGTAATTTATTTCTTTTTAGTTCGATATATAATTTTGTGCATTAACTTTGAATTTATTGTAAAACACTTTGTTATTACTGTTACACGATTGATTAGATATCCCGATGACCTTTACCTACCGGTAGCCATTGTCCGACATCGCCGGTGTGTAGCCATCCCTCTTCGTCGATGGTTTCTTTGGTCTTGTCTTCCTGCTTATAATAAGCGCGGAATGTCCGTTTGGTTTTGGCGCAGATTTCGCCCTTGCCATCCTTGGCGTAATACTGCAGTTCTTGCACGTCCACTAACTTTATCTCCACATCTTTACTCGGAATGCCGACGTGTCCCGTTTCCAAGTCAGCGGGTAGCGTTATCGTTAATAAACCACCAGATTCCGTTTGTCCATAACCCTCGAAAATCTAATAAGAATTAACAGAGTTTACCAACTAATTTATCTCAAAATTTGTAATAAAGTAAACATTAATCTCAAAATTTATGTGTGTTCAGCTGCAGCAACGCTGAAAGAACGAAACTACAGTAACTCAAATGTAGCAAATTCGTAGTGTGATGGCTCAGTTGATCGCAATTTCGAAGGTACCTAGTTAACCATCTAATAATTACAGTATATGGCATACATTGCGGTCTTCGAAAAGATTATATTAAACTGTTTCCAATCTTATAAAGTTAGGATCTTCAGTCAGTTTTTACCAAAAACATCAATACAGAAACCGCATAAAGCAATAATTGCGATTAATTTCATCTTATTTTGCAGCCAGAAGATTGTAATCATTGTATTCTAGTCGCATAAAAGTATCCGAATCAAAATGAATACTAATTTTTTTTATGAAAACATGCTAACCTAGATTAATATACATTGCTGCATACAAAATATTGTATTGTCGTCGACATAAGGAAGCTAGATTACAAGGACAGGTTGGTAAAGTGGTTCAAAATCAGGCAAAGTTCAACACAGTCATACTTACGTAACATCCCAAAGCTGCCCGCATATTGTGCAATGTAGTGCCATCGATGGGAGCGCTTCCAACTGCGCAGAGCTGAAAACAAACAAATCTTTTTCTGGAGATTTGTATACTTTAAAATAATATATTTACTGCCTATTCGTGTGAACGAATTGATTAAAAATCATGTTATAAAAAGAACGATTTCATGGAGAAACCCTGATTTCATGGAGATTTGTGTCCAAACCGCTAAACAGTTTATTATACTATACCTTAACGCAGCCGCCCAGCAGATCGCTGACATGATGGAACACCAATTTATCCCAAATGGAATTATTCCGGAAGATCCCCAGTCGCATCTCCTGCGTTTTGAACCACAGCCCCACCGGCAGTATGATCCGGAACCACAGGGAACTGCGGCTCACGCTCCACATTTTGCTGTGCAGTTTCGTTAGAATTCGCGGCACGGCAGTGAAAGTCGTCGGACGCAGTGCCTGCAGATCGTCGTACATGCCCATAATGCCGCTCGTGTTGAAACCCAGCTGACCGCCATGGACAAAGGTCACCACTTCCATCATGCGTTCAAAGATGTGCGCCAAGGGCAGGTAGCCGAAGGAGCGTAATGTGTGGTCCATTCGAATAGGCTGTATCAAAAACATAGCAGAACTAACACACAAGAAAAAAACAACAGAGAAATAAATTGCTGGGTTAGTAAACTATACATGGTTACATGCATCAAACATATATATTCATTTTTATGATCAGCGAGGGTCATTAAAGCTAATTACGCCTGTTTCGGAAAACCATTTGTGGAATTTTTTAATTACCAGGAAATCTCGAAATATTATTGGAAGTATGCGTGTAATACCGCCCTTTGTACTATAGCATTCATATCGAAAAATTTTGTCTAACAATGTAAGATCGAAATATTTTTATATGTTCTGGATACATAGATCGCCCCAACGAAAGTCTTGTCATTTTTACACATTTCTGCTAATATTTTTTATATTTACTTTTTAACCTTATTTACTTACATTCTGGGTCTCAGTACTCTGCGGTTTTAAAATAATTATAAATAAATTAGAAGTAAGTTTGTATTACTAAAAACTGACCGCAGTTGTTAAAAAAAAATTTTTTTGTTTTAAAAAAACTAATTTAAACTTTAATTTAAATTTACCGCAGGATGTCTCATGGTGGCTTTTGGACACCATTCGTGGGATTGTGCCCTTACACTACGATATCGGCTATTATAAGTGTGTCGTTGACTCGTGCAACGGTAATCGCTTTGGAACTACGCATATTACTAGTTACTACCTTCGTTTAATAATTAAGCATAAATTTAACCAGAAGGTTCTAATGTAGGTTGGTGATTATAGTTTAAAGATAATATAATCATTAAAATATTCTAACTTGTGGCTGACCAGAATAGCATGTAGAAAATCCTCAATCGAGCTGGAAATCGATTCATGCGTCAGTTCAGCTGCTTTCGGCGTCCCCGTTGTGCCACTGGTAAACATCAACATGGCCAAATCTTCCGGCTTCGGCGGTTGTTTCTTTTGGGGATTTTGTCGTCCGAGATCTTCCACCTCCTTAAAAGTGTAGGCCATTCCGTCAGCATTTTTAATATCTTGTCGCAGTTGATCGGTGATGTCGTCCATGAAGATAAACGTGTCCAAGTGTGTGCTTTTTATACTAGATGACATCAGCGCACGGTAGTTCTTTTCGTTCCCACATAAGATGACCTTTACATTCACTACAAAGTACAACGATCAGATGACAGATCAATCATGCGGTAACTACGTATCAGTTTACGTTAATCTGGTTTGACTTATTCTTAATTTCTTGAAGTGTTTGTGGATAGTTTTTAATGAACTGAGAAAAATTCAGTAAAATTGAGAAAAAATTAGTAAAAATGAAATGTTTATTGAGAAATGGCCAATTATGGAACAACTGCAATAAAATAATAATTTCTGATAGAGCGCCACCACTAACGTAAATATCGCCTCGCACCTGTACATAGCAAGTATGTTGAATAATTTAGCACAGCCTTACTTCGAAAACTTTGAAGTACTAATTTGTTTCATTATTTGTTACCGTTTTAACAAGGTATCACTGGTAACGTTACAAGTGATATCAGAAATGTCGAAAACAAAATTTAATAAAATTTCAGTTTGCGCATATATATTGCATAACTGCTGAAATTTAGTGTGGCTATAATTGTTCATAGGTATGATAACTGTTGACTTAATCAAAATGTATAAAATTAATTACGAATATGTTGAGCGATATAGTTGGTTTATTAGTAAATGTGCTGATGTTGTTAGTTCAGATAAATATTTTGTAACCAACATGTTTTCAGAGCGAGGTCTGTATTTATATCACACTTACATCGGTTCATCGCCATCTGGCAAGAATCCGCTCCCAGCGAATCATACAGCGGTGCAATGACAATACTGTACATATAACATCCATATTCGGCAATGACCCATTCCGGTCGTGTTGGCGCCAGAATCCCCAGGAAATTCTCTCCACGCGGACGCAGTCCTAACTGCAATAATCCCGCTCCAAACTGTTGGCTCCGGATTGACGCTTGATTATACGAAATCCAGGAATAGGGAGCGGAAACGCTGGGACGATAACCAAGACAGGGTCCATCGCCTACAGTGCTAACAGCTGTTCATTTCGCTATTAGTTTTTTTGCGGATCGAGTTTTTGATGATTTAAGTAATTATTTTATTTGCTGGCGTTTAAACCATGTAAAAAAACGATGTAAAAAACGATTTAGTAACGTCCTTTCGTTTCTGATCATATTTATATACAAAGTAAAACAAGGAAGAAAACGTCATTGTTATATGAACGTTCATATAAGAAAGGCGGTAACTGCAAGTGCGGTACTAATGGGAAATAAATTGGTTTAGATAGCTTCGGATCTCGAGCTAGGTTAATTATTTATTAAGTTTAACCTAGTACCGCATAAACTGTTGATTTATTTTTCTTTAATATGTATATACATACATTCTTCTAGCTTAGGTATCTAAAACTGCTGTGATATTATGATCTCACAGTCGTATCCC
Organism: Paramacrobiotus richtersi; assembly: GCA_034698045.1. Lineage (NCBI taxonomy): Eukaryota > Metazoa > Tardigrada > Eutardigrada > Parachela > Macrobiotidae > Paramacrobiotus > Paramacrobiotus richtersi. Next base: position 10,070 of record JAQGAU010003511.1, read on the forward strand.
ATCTCAGACTGCTCTGGTCCTGGACCGCAGCAAAGTAAGCAAGTTCGTAGTGAAGTGTCACACATAGAATCGTTGGCTTTAGTTGTGCGGCATTGACATAATACAAAATGCAGATCAATGTATGATTATTTTTTCTCTGGATTTCTATAATTTATTTTTTTGCGATAACGTCAGTTGTGCGGTATCAGTTGTTATGTATTTTGTTTATGCGTATGAGTACACGTAGAATAGTAATTTACGTAGCTTTTGTCGAACATATTCATTACCAGAAATCGTTTTGCCGCGCTCCATCATCCCATAAAGAGTTTTTGGGCAATTCCATCCTAATTCGCCGGGCTTTCCATTGGCGGTTCGGACATGCTCGCAGTTCTGCGTACATAAAATTAAACATATTTTTGCTGTATTTTTGCTTGTCACTTCTTATTTTTCGATTTTCGATCATATGCATGCCGACTATCCGATTTCTACGAAAAACTGGAATAGTTGTCTTACGTGAATATTTTTTATGCAAAAGTGGATATCTTTATAGTAAATTCGCCATGGCTCAATTGTTGATAATAATGACAATTGCTATACCTTCTTAGCTCGTAACACTGTAAGTTTTGTTACTGAAACGTACTTCTTTAGTTTGATGGTTGTAATCGATTCCGGACGCCCTCAGACGTATAGATCGGTATAAAAAAAGCAGGAAAATCGGGATACCGGCACATATTAGCAAAATCACATTGGAAAAATTTAGTAACGATTCTCCTTCGTCGATCGCCATCATATCACCAAATTACACTCAGTTTTGGACAATATTCACAAATTTCGAAACATGCAGCGACGGCACAAAGTTGTTGGTGATAGTTTTATTCGTAAGCTGGCCTGATTTCGCAGCACATGTTGAAACTCTGTATGCGTGTGCTGGCCAGAAAACGCGATGGTCAACCGCACCGATCATGAGTTGGGAAAGATAAAGGTCGCTTTCGTCATATCACGGACAGAAATCGGCTTATCGCTTCTACACACCTCCGTGTTTAGTCGGTGACCTTTGAACGAAGGAAATGGACTTTGTGCCCAAGGATATATCAGTGATATTAGCTAGCTATATAATGTACGTATAAATTGCAGAATAATTACAGGTGCAGGAGTATAAGAGCGGCCAATTAAAGTGCGTAAAGCTTTAGTGCAGTATTAAAATACTTTTCGTGGAAATAATTATGTAGCATGGAGACTAAAGAATCTCCGGGTAATAAGGAATTATTTAATAATATTGCGCGCGTATATCTTTCCAACAATAACACATAATTCAAGTTCATGCATTAAAATAATAATATTATGGTACTGAAATTTTAACATTGATCACGGTATACCTGTTAACTGTTTATCAGCGATCGCTGTATTTAGGGAGTCTTTTGCATGTGTAATAACCTCACTACGACCACTTTCATCCTTTTTACTTTTTGAATCATGATTATCACAACAGACAATATTTTCGTTTTTACACGTAACAGTAAATACCTTTAAGAAATAACCAACACTAGCAAATAACAACTGCATAAGTATATGCATTACACAATGATAAAAACCACAGTATAAATCAACAATCAATAAGACACTTTTTTTGGTCTAATTCTCCGTCAACGATACACCCGCATACATCTCGGCCAGCTGCTTCCTAAACGCCATCCGCACCGATTCCCGTTTGACCTTTTGCGTGGGTGTCAAAAACCCGTTTTCCAGTGTAAACATCTCCGGTAGCAGATGTATTTTCTTTGGTACTTCATAGGAACGTAGATGCCGTCTTTTGCCGGCTGCAACTAATTCCTGGAGCAGAAACTCTTTGGTTTGTTCAGGATCGCCGCGTACTCCCGCCGGGAGGAGGTCCTCGTTGGGATGGACCAGGGCGACGGTGAACGGATGGAGGCTGCTACCGTCGACGAAGATTTGCGCGAAATGGGGACTGGTGAGGAGTTCGGTCTCGATGCGCTCCGGGGCGACGTACTCGCCGTGGCTGAGCTTGAAAATGTGCTTCTTCCGGTCGATGATCTTTAGCCGACCACCCTAGATAAATTCACGGGGGTTTATGTCGTGATTTGACTTTTTCGTTATTTAAAATTTTTTTTGGTATTTTTATAAATAATAATAGTATATTAATATAAAATATATTAATAAATACAGATAATTTTATTTAACTAATAATTCTATTTTTTATTTTTATTAAGAATATTAATAAAATTTTTTGTTAAATATTAATAGAATTTTCATTTCGTTGCCTTAAATTCTTGTTCTTCAGTACTACGATAAGAATTCAACCACGATCTGTGGTTTTCGCTTTTTACGCTAACATATTGAAAATACAGGTTTATTCTGATTGGCTGCAGTTTTTGTGTAAGTTAATATTGCCAGTGTGCATGCCTCAACAAACTGTCCAACATCGCCGGTATGGATGTAGCCTTCATCGTCCATAATCTCGGCTGTTTTATCGGGCATTCCGTAATAACCGGACATAATCAGCGGTCCACGGGCGCAGATTTCTCCTTTGAAGTCCTTGGCGTAATACCCCAGTTCCGGCACATCCACCAGCTTGATTTCCATGCCCTCGACTGGACATCCCACACAACCGGTCACTGGGTCACCGGGTAATGTTGAGGTTATAATCCCGGCCGTTTCCGTTTGCCCATATATTTCGAATATCTGAAAACATTATCTCTACACTTTTTGCATATACTATAAGTACACAAAAAATTAAAAAATTAACATAGAAAAATTAAGAAACCTACGCAGAAAAACTACCACAGAAAAAACAAAAAATCTAACGGAAAAAAATTTAAAAAGTTAACACAGAAAAATTAAAAAAACTAACGGAGAAAAATTAACACAGAAATTGTAAAAAAACCACAGGGTGGAGTTATCTCGAGCTCGAGAAAACTTCGGAAGGCCACCTCTAGGTCGAGTTTTGAGGGAATAGCAAGGAAAAATGTTTTAAAAATGTTTCATAACTATATTCTTGATATCTAGTAACTCTAGTCT
>JAQGAU010003512.1:0-13083 GCA_034698045.1 Paramacrobiotus richtersi
TTGACTCGGGTCTCGGCCCAGATGATCGGCGTATCACACGTCCCATCGGCTTTCGGTACAGCGCAACCGTATGCCACAACCAAATTGGCGTAGTCGTGGTACAGAATGTTAAAAGCGCTTAATCCTATCAAAGGCGTGAATGTCACAGAGTGGTCTCGCATTCGAAACGAATCTAGATACGGCACGATGAAGAGACGGTTCACGAAGCCATTCGCCAACCGTATCTTCCATCAGCCACGTACTAATTCGGGATTCGTTTCGAGTACTACTTCCTTACTGATCACTGCATAGTTATCGCTTGACATGGCTTGGTTCCCAACAACATTCCCATTGACAACATACGTCTGGATCGTGAACATATTCTGACAGGTGGCACGTTGAGGGGACGTGGAGAAGGCAAACTGTACGTACTGCCGGTACGCCGCTAGGCCGGTTAATGCATCAATTGTCGGGCCAAACCCAGTAACCGTGACAATCTGGTTGACCGTCACATTGCCATTTTGACGGTAGGCATACCAGATCCCGTTATCCTGGGAAGACGAGGAAATTGTTGCTAATTAATTCGAAATTCGAACAGTTCTTACATGCATATATGTACGTATTGCACGAGTTTGATTAGTTGCAGAACCTGTATGTCAAATCAACATTTGCCCACTGTGTACTTTACCAACCTGAGTAGGATCATCGCCTCCCGGACCTGGTATCAGAGCAGGATAGCGAGGATTGCATGGTTGTCCCGATGAAACCGAAAACGCGACTATAATTATAACACATTGTATTTAAACCAATGGTGCATTTCATGACATTTCGGACCACAACAAGGAATTACTAGTATTAGTAGCTGTTATTAGTAGCTCTCTAGATTCGGAAATACTCACCAAGAATGTTCAGAAGAATCAATCCAGTGATGTTTCCCGGCATCCTAAAGGGCCTAAACATGAACGTACGCTATCAAGTAAGTGAAGGTTATATGTGATGCGCAATAGCGCACACGAGATGAGAATGAACCAACGAGTTGCGAGTCCATTAAGACGACTGCCTGCTATAACGACTGGTTGTACTTTAAGGCTTACCGATAACGTCTCCAGAATTCTTCCATGTTCCGCCCAGCGAAAGGAAGCTCGCTCACAAAGGTTCCGTTATCAGACTGCCCAAAATTCTCCCACACTGCTGCCTTTCACAAGCACAAGATCTCGAAAAGGTCTTAATCCGGCCAAATTTACTTCGGGATCAGTCGCTGGAACACTGTGTTTTTTGCTTAGTCAACGAGCCACAAAGCAACAATTAAGAAATTACCGAGACAGAAAATAACGAGCGAGAGCTGACATTACTAAGAAATTAAGAAAATCGAACGAAGGTAGCGCCTGGGGAGTAGCAGTGAATCGTCAGCGAGAGTGCATTGACACAGACAGCATGACCCGGAAATGGTTTGAGACGAAAACTGCCAGACGCAGATACGAATCATGTATAGTATTAGTTACGCGACTGATTCACCTGTACAACAACAGTGTTAAGTATAAGTTTCTTCACTTTCCGTATGTGAGACACGGCAGCCAAGGCCATCGAACTGGTGGTCACTGCGCCATCTGCAATTAGCTGCAAGCAATAAAGAATATCGCAACTCAAAGCTTCGCAAAATTCTTTAATTTATGCGCGCTTACATAATCACCTTTAGAATGAAGTACATGATTACGTGGGTACATAGGTACATAAATTAGCGGGTTTAAGTTTAGTTGCGCAGCGTCAAGACACATCGACCCACCAAAATCGGTCCCTCCACAGTTCGTGCCACGACCACCTGGTTCATGAGTTCAGCTCGCCCCACCTACTTTCCGTCCACATCCCGCTAGAAAAATGTGAAGAACTTCGTAGTTTAACGATTTCCGCTAAAATTTCAGCATTCAACAAATTATATTATCATACAGTGAATCTATTGCAGCGTTACCTTTTCATAAAGTTAAACGTATCATTGCGTACACGAGACTAGGAACCAGATCTTTCCTCAGACTATAACACGTGTTACGTGTACATTATCCACAGGTTTACCTGTATATGCGCCGGAGAACGGTGCATTTTGTGTGTTTTGCAGTCCCTACCAGTTGGCCCAGTTGTGAGGACAGCAGTAAGAGCAGTCATTCAAATGCGAACACCTACTGGTACCAAGATCATGAGACGCGTATAGCCAGGCAGATCTGTGATGTTTCGGTATTTGATGACTTTCGCACGCTCAGCCTGCTCGGCTGCTGCTCCTGATTTGGAAACTGGACTGGGATAATTGCATGCATATGTACCGATTACCGATTAACCGGTACCTCGCCAGTACGGACCCATCCAGGACTTCAGTCACGGATAGTTCTCTCATTATTATTCACAATGGAATATTTGTCACAAAGAATCAGTATCGAAATCCAAAGAGGAAACGCCGTGTGCATTCTCGGTACTTGAGATTGCAGTAGATTGGATGAGCTCTTTCTGATTGTGTAAGGTGTGTGTTCGCGAGGCGAGTTTATTTGTTTTTATCAGTGTTAATTCAGTGTTTATGTTTTGAATTATTCATTATTGTCAGTCAAGTACTGCAAAGCGCAGCAGCTAAGTCGGTGCAAATGAATTTATTATTTTGTTCTCTCATTTGTGTTTTTTTATATATCGTATTCTTGGCATACTAGTACTGTTGCAGAGACGGTAGCTATCTTTTCCTGCTGTTTTATTCTGCACAAATACATATAACGTATACAGGTGTTGCAGTTCAGCACACCGTTGGAGGAAGTTTTAATCTGCAACTTGCAGATTAAAACTTCCTCCAACGGTGTGCTGAACTGTATAACGTTTGGTTTCCGGGCACTAAAACTAAAATTTTCCTTTAATGTCAGTAAAATGTAATGATTATTATATGGGCGACTTGGTGCCAGACCAACAGCGGCAATGGTGGGCAGTGTGTGTCTGTGATATCGATCATCCGACAGGATGTCATAAAAAAGTATGTATGTACGTATCCTTTGTACAATATATTAAGCACAGGAAGCTGGCACACATTTCTGTCCGAAAATGCGACAAATAACAAAACCTGGCGTTAACAAGCGCTGTTTGCATTTCGCCATGGTTCCCCAGCAGGAATGTCATGATACAAAGAACCTCATGCGCGTTGTTCATCTTTCAGACGCTACGAATGATGCAGCGTAGAAAATCTTGCGTACGTAATATATACAATAAGACCATACAACCTGGACCGTTCTTACGGGGTCATTACCTGTATCCAGCTTAGAATATATCATGTTAAAAGTTTTAGCTTTGAGAAAATCCCCGTCTTTTAATAAAACAAGCAAAGGGTCAGTGAAATGCGCACCACGAAAAACGCATAGAAGTCTCACTGTCTAACACTTTCGTTTCGTTCACTTTAGCTAGCCGTTGTACCCACTACCTAGATGATTCCACATGACCAATGTCACCGTAACAGTGTTCTCTAATACATGCAGTGGAGCTGGACAAGCCAGTTACGTCTTAAAACAGTCTTAAATACAGAATAAATTCTTCCTGACTTTCAAAATATTTTAGTATACCTGGACGGTGCTGGCTGATCGATAACTTCGATAACCACGATTAATACTGTACTTTCGGGTTGCCGATCGCGTTTTTCGCAGATAGGCATAAACATATTACAGATTGTTCGCTACCTCAACAACCCGTTAGTCTTGTATCTGACTAAAGGAGCCCGACGCATACAGCGGTGAGGATTATAATTATAAGCCCGAGTGCATGTTCGGCAGTTCGAGTCGCCACTGACGTGTGAGTCCCTTTGCAGTTTGACAACATCCATTCCTCCGTACAAAAACTAATGTCTGTGTTACGTCACTGTTCGATATCTTAACATGGCTACTAATACACAAAGGGACAAATTGAGAGTTAACTGTACCACGCGCAGTGAGATTAGGCTGTAAGGCTGGTTGGTCAGCTTAATGGGCAACTGGAAAGGTAACAACTGATTTCGTCCTCTTTGGTCGTAAACACGCAAAGCGGTTTCCTTTAAAATTAACGCCCATTTTGTCCACGGTATATCCATTAAACGAACTTGCTCATAGGTTGCACCGTGCCCTTGTGCGTTTTTGAAGCAATGCTTTTTCTGTTGCAATTGTTAAAGAAACGCGGTCGCTGTTTTGGATAAACTGCCACATATGTAAATTGACTAGAGCGCGCTTGAATGGCAAAGACGTCACTGGTTGTTTTCGTTTCAGTTTTTATTACTTTGGATGACTGCACCAGCTGTTTTTAGCGCCGACACTATTACGACGTATAAGTGAACGAATACAATGCTGAGGTTACAAAACACTCTATAAGGTATTAGTTAACGGCATTTTCCTGAACGATTCCATTGACGGAAATGCTCTTTCCCATTACATCTGTATACGTAACTACGGATCCAGTGGGAGTAGCCATACTTTTATCACATTTCGAACAGACCATTACCACACGTTCTCACTTTCGACATCAGCCATTCTGTTGCATGGAGCTGATAAGCTGTGACAGCCTCACTGACCTGGAGTGTGAATTTGCTGATAAACTTGCACTAAGAAATATGTTCCGTGACGGTTTCCGTATTACGACATTACTAGCCGTTACATTTAGTCTATCAGGCACTGCAAGAGTTCAACGGATGCTGCAGGTTGTTTCCCAGAACGCCGGACTTCCGGTCCCGGTGGAACGAGTCTAAAACCGGTGTCCTTGTGTCTTGGCGTAATTGCTGTCAGCCCAAAGCGTCAACAACAATTAAGGACTTTTGCGTATCCATAGCGGAGAGAAGGTTATAGCTCCATGAACTTCCCATAAAACAGCCATTCACGCAGCGTAAGGAAGCTCAAGGAAGTAGGAGATCCCATACGACCAGTTTCTCCACATAGCGATTAAAGGAGGTTGTTTGCATTTTTTCAATAGTCTTCGGTACTTTTCCGTATTTCACATGCAACACAATGGCAAATTCAACAAATGCCACATCTTTTGTATCTCAGCCAATCTGGGGTTTTGACGCCATCTACTCAACCCTTCTCGGCATCCTAACCATACCGAATAACGCTATCATTCTCATCATTTTCCTCCGCAACCGCCATCTCCGCGCCAACCCTTTCCGCTACTACCTAATGAACCTCATGGTCGCCAACTTGTTCTACGCGCTGGTTTACAAACCCGTGGAGATATATTTCATCCTCTATCCATTCGCACAGCACACCAACGCATACTGCTCGGCGTACATCCATACGACGTACCTATCCGGCGCTTTCACATTTGCCAGCCATCTCCTGATCACGGTCAATCGCATCTGGGCGGTCACCTTCCCGATGTCGTATTCGCGACGACATTCGGTCAAAACTGCCGTTTATGTGTGTGCCGGTATGTGGTTATTCATCACCGCTATGCTGCTACCGGGATTACTGTTTGATACAATTAAACTGCGGGATACGGGGGATAATGTTAACTGCCTGATTAACGCCGAGGGTATTCCGGCGTTTCTGATGTGGCGGAATGTCATTCAAGTTATGTTCTACATTTTCCCGGGATTTGTCGTTTTACTGGCCTATCCATGGATCTGGTGGAAGTGGCGCCAGCGAGCTGTCCGTTGGGCCCTGCGACGGCATCCAGTGGCGGTTGCTCCGCAGTTACCGCATGCAGGGGATGTTGCTGGACAGGCAGCTCATCCTGCCACCCAACGGCATGCAGTTAACCGGAGAGCTTCGCAGTCTAACAAGGTTTGTGCGTTGTCTTTGCTTATTTACTGAACGAGGGCTTCGCCCTGATCTGCCCCATGTTTTAGTACTCCGTGTCGTGTTTTATCTACAAGAATAAATGTATCGATAGCAAATGAGGGAAGTAAGTGCTCGTAAAAAAATCAAACGAAAGCCAGAATCATGTTGTACATAATTAGATAGACATTAGGACCAATTGCAACAGTGCAATTTTCCGAACATGAAAATGACTATTCGCAGTCGCAACGGCTGACAATGCGGTTATTGGCGTAAAGAACATACACTAACTGGTTATGGGGCTGGGGCGCTACAGAAGCGTAGTAAAAACAGGGGGAAGATCAAGGCGATGTCCTCGTAATATGTCGAAGGTAAAGAAACGTTGAAATGCAGCTTGTGTTTCGAATTGTAGATGTCGACGTCGTTTATGGTCCTAACGCTACTGACCATCACCGTAGCGATCTGCTGGACCCCGATGATAACATTTTACCAGATCCTTTTGTTTGGGAATAAGTACATCCCGGTACTAAACCAAGTAGGACAGATTTTGTGGGTTATCGAGCCTGTCGTGGATCCTGTCCTTTTTTCCATTGCTTTTCGAGATTTACGAGCGGAACTACGGAAATGTTTCAGGATTGACTGACTTAGAGGGTACAAGCGTGCAGCGCAACTAGTTTTTCCTGTGTTCTGTCGATGTGAAGTGTGGAGTTGTTTGTATGTGATGGATCACAAAAGCGAGGTTTCGCTGCAATTTTATTACAGTACTAAAAAGTAACAAGACTAAAATGAACCAACATGTACGCCGCGCCGTGTCATCGTGCTTCCAGGAGCGAAAATTAATCAAAATCGAAAACAACGAAAAGAATCAATACATAACCATCATAATATCCTGGCGGTTTCTTTGCAGTGTTTGTAGATATTATCGCTGTCCGATCGCTGTCTGAAAACTTAACAATAAAAATAAGGTCAGTAAAGATAAAGGCGGACTGGAGCAGGAAAACATCGTAGTACTGTACCCACGTTCACATTTTAAATTTACTTCGGGGCCAATTGGGCACTGGGCCGAAATGTCAAAGATACCTGGGACCGAACGGGCCGGGACACATTGTCGCTCGGGCCAACTGTCGGCGCGCCTTAATTAACTGAAACTGCATCGTTAATTTTGCAACACTGATTACATTCCGATCCTGTCATTGTATTATTATCTTAGTGCGAAGCTGGTTTCGATGTTCTTGGCGCCTACAGATACGATGGTTAGTAACAAGAATCTATCATTTTGATATGTCAGTTAGGGTCGTTTTACTCTTATCGTCGAAGAATATCACAATGTCATATTGATTAGTACAGTCGCAAGCATCAACATTCAGATTTTAGGTTTATCGTATCATACAGAAACTGCAACAAATTATTGTTATACTGCGTTTTATGTGCCACAATTCCAGTTAATTCAGACCGCATCTGTGGTTCTGTGAAAATGTCTGTTGCACCAGAAAGCTCTACCGGGGACAACATTTGGGGATGGCAAGGCCAGACAACGACTGTTGCAGAACGGGCCAAACACGCTCTATCCACAGAGGCTTTTACGGATATTGCGTTTCAGTTTCATTCGAATGGTGGAACTGTAACCCATGTAAAGGCACATAAGTATGTTTATCAATCGAAATTCTTGGAGTTAATAAGTGACCAGGAAATTAGGAATACGTCCGGCATGTAATGTGACATACCGCTCAGTGCCAATAGCCTTCAGGTAGTTGTAAAGCTCACAATTATTTTCTTTCTTATGTCGACGTAGGTGTATGCTGGCGATGGGTAGTTCCGTATTCGAGACCATGTTTTTTGGGAGCGTCCCAGAAACCAGGGACACTATACCCATTGTCGACATTGATCTGGAAGCATTTCGAATCATGCTGAGGTTTGCGTAACATAGATATCTGTACGAATCGCACGTGACACGGCCCACACGGGTGACAGCACAAGAGTAATGTCGCCCAGTGTCCGGTGAAAGTTTTCGCTCAGAAACGTCCCGCTTCCGAAACTGCATTTTCAGAAGCATCTCTGTTTCACCTTTGACTAGTTTTCCCAGCAAAAGTGTTCCTGCAATGGAATGAACTAACTGCAGTGATTAAACTGAGTGAACCAAAAAAATCAAATCTTTGCAACTAGCAATCTAAACTAAGAAGCACAACTAACAATTGTCAAAAACCAGTCTCTTCCGGAGGGGCAGTCTTTGCCGGTTAAATATGCTAATAAGTAATAACTGTCGTGGAAACGCTTTGGTATTTAGAGACTGCATTGGTTATACATTTTGACGTTCTATGTATAGATACATCTACCAGGACCAGATCGGCCCGTTTGATACCAATACGGCCTTACCAACACTATACGCTGCCAAGAAATATGGCATATGCACCCTGAAGAACGCAGCTCTGCAGTACTTGAAGAAGAACGTTACGGTAGAGAACTGTATCTACTGGCTCGTCCAGGTAACTAAAACGACGTTGTTTTGCGGTCAGTTTATGGACGTTTGTGCTGTAGCGATTTGTAATCGGTATAAGGATTTGAAAACTATAAAAACTAGCATTATGAAAACTTTGCCTCTATAGGCCAATCATTATGCTGAAGAAGACATGCAGCATCACTGCATGGATCTTATTGATCGGGAAGGAACCAGAGTACTTCAGACCGAAGACTTTTTGCAAATTGATTTGGGTGTTCTACAATCAATTCTACACCGCGATACACTGCGTGTCCTGGAAGTGAATGTCTATACAGCAGCAACAAGGTAGAGGTGCATTGTGGAGATGTATGGGACAGTGGCTACACTATAAGCTCCTGTAAAAGACTGATATGCTACAAAACCGGAATGACATGACATTGTAATTAATATTTAAATATTAATTTTGAATATTTAAATCACTGAACAGATATTCTAATAGCATGGCACCGATTTTTATGCCGGTGCGTGAAAGAAACGAGTCCTCACTTGTCAGCCCGGCATTTCTCTTTGAAGTCTGTTAATATGTCAACATAAAACGATATATTTTCTAGATGGGCCGCCAATCAATGCAAAGAAAAGGGCATCGAAGACTGCCGAATCACCGAATTATACTGGGTGAAGCGTTGACAGTTATTAGGTTTCCAGTGATGACGCAGGAAGAAACTGCTGCAGCCGTGGAGGTATTGGCGTGCTCTTTTGAAGCAATTAAGTCGAACAAAGCTGTCCAAGTCTGTTTCTAACGATCATGATACTAATAATAACTTGACTGTTACTTGAGACAAAAACATCCTTCTTTTCGAGAAACCTTGAATTCTGACGTCAAGTACTGAGAGCGATTACTCTGCAGTCGAACTTGCTGTCAACGGAAGAAGTGAGCGAGCTGTTTCTGTGGTACGCCAAGAAAAAACTGCCGCAGAGGTGGAACGCCGTGAATAGAGTGCCGGACACCTCTCCGGAAATGGGAGTGAATGGAGAACCGAGCACGATGGTTAATAGGAATATAGTGAAATGTATCTTGTAGGAGGTAGAGCCAGACAACTGGGATGATAGAGACCAGGACCTGTAAGAAGACCAAGAGCGAGACAACTGGGATGACAGGTATGATGACACCTGTGAAGAGCAAGAGCAAGACAACTGGGATGATAGGTATGAGGACATCTATGAAGAACAAGAGCAAGACAACTGGGATGATAGGTATGATGACACCTATGAAAATCAAGAGCAAGACAACTGGGATGATAGATACGAGGACACCTATGAAGACCAAGATCAAGACAACTGGGATGATAGATATGAGGACATCTATGAAGATGAAGAACAAGGCATCGTGGAGGTTATAGTGCCGACGCCCTTCGATCGGGAAATGGTCCTCTAACGCAAGACATCTGGGAAGAGTAAGGCAATGGCTTTTGCAAGTGGATAAAAGGCCGAATACTGTACAACACGGGAAGATTCGAGTGATGCTCCCGTGGGATGCCGCCCCGGCTCACTGTGCCTACTGTTAATATCACAGTGGAACAATTTCGATAAAACTTAATGCTGGTCATTATGATTAGTCCAGATAAATCTATGTATAAAGGTAGTCGAACGAACAGAAGGGACAGACAGCCTTGACGTTTGACTTGGGGATGCTAACTTTCTATGCCACATTTAACGGCATCATGAATGCATATGTAAACATGCTGTGCCATGCATTATTGTTGTGTTTTACACACGTGTGCACAATTATTTCGCCAATGCGCATCGACGCAGGTACTTATATAAGTAGCCATCCTCCATATAATACATTGCTTTCTGGCAGCATGCTGAACAGTTGTTACGCGGGAAAGCATTGAGAATCCGATGGACTTTATGTGCGTACACTCTTACTAATGCACAAGTAAGCGCCACATCTACAGCTTTCGATTCACAAAATTATTTTGTTTCACGCTACATACAATGTAGCGAAGCCAGGCAGGAGTTGTGGTTGTTTTCGGAAGCCTACGAAACTTTCGCAGAAACGTCGAGCAAATTTTGGCTGTACGAGTACTGTCATTACGACCAAGGTTTCTTTCGTGGCAATTAGAGGTATTCGAACAATGTTTGTCACATTTCCCGCTCTCTTCGATCGGTCAGCTCCCGCAGGTATCGAGTGCACTTAATTAGCCGTACGCGAGAGCAACAATGCACGCGCACCTGCACAAGTGCACTAAATTTTGGCTGCATGCTAAATAGTTGATCCATAGGAAAGCATTGAAAACACGCGAACTTTGTGTGCCTACAATTATGCACAAATAGATCTGACAGTTACAGCTCCCATATCATAAAATTCCTTGTTTTTTTCTCTTTGAGTAATGTTTACACGTTTCTTGCGTTTAGCGAACCAATACCGAAGATGTGGTTGTTTTCGGTTAACATACAAGTCTACGAGAGACCCCTCGTAGACTACAGTGTTAACTGAAAACGACCACAACTTTTTTTCTTGCAAACCAACAGCTGAAATGTGAGTTGAAACCACTAACCAAATTTTTTTCTGCATCGTTTGAGATGTAGTGTGTTTCTCTTAAGGTTAATGGATGCCTGCTGTAGAAAGTCCTCACAGCACAGTTGTCTACGGGACAAAAGTCCGCATGCTGCCAAAATTTGGGTGTTTCATGTGCAACTGGCCTAACAAGGCGGCTGCGCGTGCAGTCGCATACTGCGTGCAGTCGCATACTACCCGGTAACACTAATGCTCTCATTAGCATAATCATCATATCGCGCAATTTGCATTGATTATACCATTCTGTCATTCAAACTCCACGGATGTATCATCATTAGAATAACTTCCTACTTGATGGCTTAATTTAGTACTGTTTCCCAAGTATCGCATAAGGTAAACAGCAACCGGCGTTCGTTCATTGTCTGATTCCAGCTGGAACTAAATAGATATCCACAGTGACAAGTCACCGGCCGTTGATTACCTGTGTTTTGTGCATATGGTTCGGTACTTAATTTTATAGTTCATCATTCGCGGCTATCCATCATATCTCACTAATTCTCAGTCATAAACCAACTGAACAATAACCAAAGCAGCTTAATGATTTTCTGAGCGTGACGGCCCTTTTGTTTCCTTATAAGATAACTGAAACCATGTCGTGAGTGTTTTCCAGTAAATGCTTCCCAGATATAAAATACTGCATAAAAACAAAACTAGTTTTCATCGCATCATTAGTTACAAAACGCGGCAGCTTGAAACAGTCAAAGATTTACTTTGAGACAAACAAGATATATGTACTGGTACACTTTCCAGTGTGATTCACCGAAACAGAACGGTTTAATTTTTTTGTGTACCTCTATATATCATGACATGTAAAACATACTAGCCAACGTCCGCATAACGTTAGTAAATGCTGGATTTCAATACAACTTTATCGCGGCAAGAAGTTGAGTTTTCTTGCTATTACGGCAATCAGCTTTTTTGTTGATACCCTGTTTTTGCGAATCTGTTGTTTATCCCGTAATCTCTACGGCTACACCGTATACGTATGTGTGTACATATACTCGTACTTATCTACGCGAGCTCGGATTGTGGCACAGTTAACGTTGCTGATTTTTGGACAGTTTATCAGTTGTCCTTGCAGCAGTAGTGACCCTGGCTTCAAAACCTTGGTTCTCTTCTGTTTGTCAAGCGGTTTGGGGACTCTGTCCATCCGTCACATCACATCAGTTTCTTTCCCAGCATTTTGCGTCATTCTGGCAGCATAACGCAGCAGTTCCGGCGATAAATTATTGGAGAACCTATCATCATGAACGGAAATGATACGTCCATTTACACGCTTGGAAACTCCACGTTCTCGACATTATGGGCGAACAATACGGGCAATGCATCACCGGCAGCAAATCCAGCTGCTGATGATTATTATGGCTTATACCATCCGTATACACGGACGCAAGTTCGGCTGTTTTTTTACGTAATATACATCTGTTATCCGGTTTTGCTTCTACTATGTACAGTTGGGAATACATTGACTTTATTTGTTCTTGCGCATACGAAGCACAAAGGGAGCACGAATACGTATATGATGGCCGTCGCTGTGGCAAATTTATTCATTTTGTAAGTACAGTACACAGTTATCATGGTGGCTTTTATTGTAAATTAACGTCGGAAGCTATATATGCAACTATCACGATTGTAATGCACAACGTGCCTGATTGTTAGCCATTAAAACACTGGGTTTCTTGCAGATGGCTTTACATGCCCACCTACATTTTCCAACTTGTTTCGAAAAAGGAATGGGCGGGAACGTTCGTATTCCATTTTTACCAATTCTTTGGGTTGCAACAATGGTGGAACGACACATTTATCCACTTGTCCGATTGGTAATAACTCCAGCTAATGGTAACTAGGGTAGCACTACATCCTTTCGTGCTTGTAGACCGAGCGAGCAGCAGAAATATCTCGAATAATCCCCTTTAATCACCAAACTTACAAATTAAACAGTAGCACGTTATCAATACCGAACCGATGTTTATGCCATTTTTTGTTTAAGAATTTCCTCTAGCTGCATTCGCTTAGAGATGGCCGCATTTTGCAGTTTGGTCATCCGCTGGTAGTCAAAAGGCGGATTAAACGCTAACTGGAAATAGCAGTCCAGGTCTGATGTACTTAGCCATAACACACGGTTTACTACTGACGGCTCCACAACCATTGCATCCTGCGGGACATTCTTGATCTTACTGAATAATGTCATTTCGTCTGTCGATATGTAGCAACTGTGAGATGTCTTAATAAAGGTTAATACTCCCCTCCGTATGCTCCGTTTACCCCAACTTCGATCATGCTTCGGCACGCCACGCGACCTTTAACATAGGAGTCTATGGGAATTCCCAAGTCCC
>JAQGAU010003513.1:0-13081 GCA_034698045.1 Paramacrobiotus richtersi
AGGGTGGGATGTTTCAACTCACGAGCCAGGGCTGGGTAATGGTCACGGAAATGTCGATGAATCAGACTGACACCTTCTTCCACATTGATGTTGCGATACTCTGTGTAAAATTACCAAGTTACAGCAAGCTAGAGAGCTTATCGGGTGAGACACGGAGGAAAAGAAACACGGCGGAGAAAAAGCTCATCCACTCAACTTCTATAAACCCTGCAATACCTTTGTCCTGTCTCTGAGCCGTAAAACAGGCTGGAATTCGCGCTAACAAGTGTATTTAAAAAGGATTCTTGAATCACAGATCGTTTCTTGGGCTGCTTTCCACAGGCCTTCGTAGAAAAGCCTCAGTTTTACAGATCGCGGGTGAGTTTTCACCATCTTTCAAACTATGCCTCTAAATTCCTCTGGACTGGAGGTTTAAAACCTCAAAAGAAGTACACACGAACTAATCAGCATACAGCAGCCTGGGAAAAGGTAATCGAAATCCCAAAATTCATCCAGATTTAACTTTCTGTGAGCAAACGGAAACCTCAGTATCCAAATGCCGAACTCCACATGAATAAAAACCCCACTGACCCTCAGAAACGGGCTCTCTATCAAAAGACGCCTGACGAATTTTCAAGACAACTGCTTTCCTCATCATATACGAACGATCAACTAACGACTGAAACTGTCAAATTTAACGGTAACAATGCCACCGATACACATCATAAACGACATAGCAGAGCAACAAGTCAACAGAATCACCACTTACCTCGAGGCTTCTCATTGGTTTCGAAAATGTTAACCGTAACTGCTCGGGTTTCTTCATGCTTCGGCATAATGATAATCACGTAATGTGATCCTGTACGGCCAAACTCAGTAATTGCTCCTTCTAAGGAAGCATGTTCCGCCAGGAACAGCATGTTAGCAGCGATTCGTCGATCGTACAAGCGGCGCAGAATCGAATCGGCGTACTGTCTATATACAACAATAAAAACACACGATTGACTCAAAAAGTTACACCAAAGCACAGCACAGAACAAAACGCACCCTTGCTGTTTGCGAATGATGACCATTTCGACATCATTCGGTCCATATGTGCGAGGGTGACAGAAGCGTTCCTCGACCGGAATCGGGACGTAAGGAGGCGGCGAGCGCTCCCGAGATTCACGATGCCGATCAATTGAATAGCGGCTAAAAACAACATATCGAATTTAGTGTTAAGTAACTTGCTTACGATTTCACGGATAAGCAATAACGGTTCTCAGGTAACAAAAAAGCCCACCGTTAAGCGGTACTGATTTTCTCACCTGTTTCCTCGATGATCCCGATCGCGACTCCTGCGTGGCGGACTACGGCTTCGACTTCTCCGTCGATCGATGGGCGAACGGCTTCGCGTCCGGCGGCGATCACGGTCGCCGCGATCCTTTTCTCGGTCGCGATCACGATTATTCGCTCTGCCTTCCATAGACATTCTAATGTCTGAAGTACAGAACAACTCATTTATAAATCCGCCAACCTTTCAGAAAGCCAGCATGAAATTAACGCATTATCACCTAGCCGAGCAGACCGAAGCTCGCTCCGGTGCTCTTCCTTGACCGCCGTTTTTGCGTCTTCTTCTCGTTCAAACTGGACAAATGCGAAACGGCTGTGGATGGACACACCTGAAATGGAACTGTATGATGCAACAAGAACACCAGTTCAACTTCTCGGGCTACGAGTACGATCTGGATTCTGGAATGAATGCCACAGGATCCATCGGTTCAAAAATGTCTGACTCGTGCAAAAGCAGAACGATAGAACATGCAGAAGCAATCTACTGTTTCGGTAAATTTCGAACAGATGCGAGGTTTGCAGCCGTCAGCTCGCTTCCCAAGAATCAAAAAATGCCACCTTACACGAAAAACCACACCTCAGTGATCGCTCAGCAGCAGCATATGAAAACCTTTCTTACTGTCCAGTTTCACTTTTAACACGTCTGCAACAATGAGAAGTAATAAATAAATAAATAAATAATAGTAATAAATTGCCAGGTGAGTTGAAATTCTGTTGAAGTTTTAACCCTGTTTAAAGTTTAAACTGTCGCGAAAACTCATAGTCGGCAGTCCAAAGAAGTTCAAAACAATTAGGGCATAACACACTGCACGCAAATAAAGCGCAAGATCTGCAAATGTATAAAACCTGATCGAAAACCTGAACGCTGGCCCAAGTGAAACAATTCCTACGTATTTCTCACTCGCACTGCAAGACGAAGTGCCAGAACCTTACAAGAGCCAAACAACGATAACGACAAAGCGTTGACAAGCAGAAAAAGTGTTCTAAGGACCTATATAAGTTTCACTAAAGTGCAGTACAAGAGAAGCACAAGACTGACCGAGAATGCGTCCGTGTTTGCGAAATTTATCAAAGAGCTCCCCACGCTCCGTACGCAAATCAGCTGGAAGATTGCCAACAAAGATTCGGGCCCTGAGCAGTTTGCTATCCTGGCTGTTGGTAACGGAGCTGTTATTGACCGCATCTTCCCGCTCCTTAGCCCATTCGGGAGGCACTTTGGTCTCCTTGGCAGCGCCATTACCGTTCGAAGCAGAGGGCGCTCCGTTCGCTCCCGCTGCAGGTTCTTCCCGCCGGGGCTCCGGGTTCTCCTCTGTTGTGGTCATTGTTCGCAAGTCAACAAGTTTCGTAATCCGAAAGTTAAGTCTAAGAAAAGCCCACAGGAAGCCAATAAGAACGAGCACAAATGCGCAAGAACCGCTATACCCACTCTCGCTGGAAAGTACCTAGGGAAACAATACTATAAAATTCTATACTTAATACTATCTTGTACAACTGGGAAGTCCCTACAAATAACGGATACCCTTATAGACTGATGAGACTGTTGCCAGTACTGACAACAACCACAACATTTCGCGTAGATACCACAAGGACGCTATATAACTTAAAAGGCACACGACTTCGAACTTGATGTTCACTGCGTGCTTACCTTCTGCGTTAACGAGATCGATCGCAGTCCCAATCCGATTGCAGTAGTACTGTGCGATAATTCAATCCACGTTTGGAAGGAACAAAATATAAACGAGTTACCCTTTACTAATTAAAGCTTCGGTCCGAAAGAAGATCAAGAATCAAGGATTCAAGATCTCACGTATCAGATCGAACTTATGGCGAACGATGACGTGACGTCCATTAATGCATTAACGTAGTGAAAGATAAGGGTAAGGGTACATGTTCCCTTTATGGTAGACTTGCAGATGGCCATTGCCCAAATTCTGGACCGGACGTTCGGGAATCGCTACCAGGTAAACTTACAACCAGCATTACATCGGTCTTTCTTAGTTTTTCTGAGTTGCTTTTTACGGAACGCACATTAGGGGAAAACAGCACCACCGGATATGTTTATTTTGGTGGAAAATTAGAGTCGCTTGTGGTTCTGCCACCCTCTGTGGGGTTGGGAGGGCACACTTACTTTTGCCTCTGTTAGCGTGCACCCCATCAAAACAAACTACACATTAATTTTTGGGAAAAACTGGATTATGCATTATTATGCATATCTTTGACTGTCAGAGTGCAGTTATCTGCTTAACAGAACGCTCTCTGTAATATCGTACGGGTTTTGGTTTATTTGGCCTGGTCCGAAAAATCTCGATCGAGTTTCAACAATCCTGTTTCTAGCATATCACAAGTATTGCGTCCACATCAGTTTGATCGTCGTTTGCGATCGCAGCGTGCGAGCTGTTGACTGCGTTTTTGCTGTGATTGTTATTCATATCGCATTTTTATAATGGATCCAAGTTTATTACGTGAGCGCGATGCCTTCAAGAAGCGGGCAATGGCTCTTCCGGTTGTGGAGAAGAGAAAGCCAAAACCAGCTGATTCCCCATACACCGAGGAGCCTGTGCCAAAAAAGCCAAGACCAGCCCCTCTGCGAAGTGGTAGGTGTTAAAGTTGTTAAACTGTTAATTTGTTATATTAGACACTGTTGGAGTGTCAGTAATTTTAGGTTTTGCTTCCAGTTAAAATGTTCATGGTGACTTTACGATGATTATAATATCATATAGTTTTACTCAGTTTAAAAATGCTCAGCCTCGATGATGTGGAAACCGAGAAATTGAGTTGACTTTGGATTAATTTACTTCGTTGTCTTTTAGAGCCCAGTGGGCCGAAGTTCGACTACAAAACAGCGTCTGCCACCTCTAACGTGAAATTCGGAGTTTTGGCCAAACTGATCAAGTACATGAGGGTAAATGCGTTGTTATCCAAATTGTTGAAACCTTCTTTGATTTCATAATGACGAATTGCATTTAGCCAGCACTTTCAATTAGATATCTTCTAAAGCAGAAAAGAATTATTACGATTCGTAATAATAATTCGATAATGTGTGATGAACGTAACAAGCATTAAGAAGTAGAGCGCATTCAGCAGCAAATTTGAAATCTTGAAGGGTAATGTTGCGAATTGTTATCTACAGGTGCGTCACCAGCAGGGCGATGATTATGGTTTGACTCTGAATGAAATCCTGGATGAAACGAAACAGTTTGATGTCCCGGCCAAAACGACAGCGTGGTTGCGATCCGAAGTATGGCTCTTACCCTTTTTTAACGATTTTATACAGAAAGCCAGTGGATTCAGCAGGCATGGTGTATAATTAGGCACTACCGAATAACGTTAAAATAATCATTGATCCGGATGGCAAATATCGGTACCGACCGTCTTTCAACATTCGGGATAAAAAGGCACTCATACAGCTGCTGCAACAGTACAGTGAGGATGGCCTTGGGGGTATTTATATGGATGATATTGAAGAATCTCTCGCGAATGCCAAAGAAGTTATGGAGGTATGATTGTGGGCAGTAACGGAGATGTGTAGCTCGAATTTGGAAAGAGTAGATATTTATTTAGTTGCGTAGAATGTTAGTGTTTTGTTTCCGTTGCAGTTTTTAAGCGTACCTATATTTATCGTGGACACTTTTCTTGATTTATATTATTTATATCACTTGCGAATGCCTTCGTAATCAGAAAATTTAGTTTCGGACTTACGGATCCGATTATTGTCGCATTAGGAAGTCAAGAATCAGATCATTGTGATCAAAAGGCCAGTGGACAAGAAGCTGATCGTTTTCTACAAAGATCCCGCCGTATCGATCGACATTCCAGAGGATGTTATGAAATTGTGGCGTTCGGTCAATGTGGAAGGAATGGACGAGAAAAAGATCGCTGATTATTTGGCACAGCACAACTTTACCTTCATTAAGAGTGAATTAAAGCGAACGGTAATAGTAAATTTATTTGCGTACGCATATTGTTTGGTTATTTGTAAATTGTTTCTTACGTATGCCATTTGCCTGCAGGTTGTCGCGAAAAAGCGCGGACGGCAAGGACAGAGAAGTGGCAAATTTGTTGCCAAACATAATGTGCACGTCGCTGACATCTTGCAGGATTACTCGGCTAAGGTAGCAAAATGATCATGAAGTGATAAATGGAGAAATTTCGTTGGATGTAAATAGCAAGATCCTCTGTCCTTAGGGCACTCGTGTTGGAACTTTCTGTTAAGATTTATATTCAACCGCTTCTGGATGTGTTATTGTTACTGTTCTGCTACGCAATGGTCGGGTTGTTTTCTTTGACAATAATTGTTTACTAGCTTCTTCGATCACTTGCCATTCCTTTCCAGAAATGTTAATGTTTTATTTGTAACAAAAGTATACATCATAATGGCCCAACTAATAAATAAAAAAATAGTATAAAACATCACAACCAACGTCAGAAAGAACCCTCGGCATCGTCACAGATCCAAATCCCAGAAAACAAATAAAACCAAATTAAAATGGCTAAAATATTTAAAACCACAACGATAATTATCATTCTAGAACAGCGTTGCGAATGGTGGCAGTCCGCTGTTAGGATACGGTGGCATCATACCATGGTACCCAGTGGAGACCGGTAGTGATGGCAGGTAAGTGTTGGCGGGCTGCTCCATCTCAGCGTCATCGAACATAGTGGCAAACAACATCGCTGGCACATCGGTCAAGTTTTCCAACTTGACAAACATGATTTTGTCGGCGTTCTGGGCACAAATGGTCCGCAGCTCCAGGAGTTTCATCAATAAACGGGTAAAGCGCTCCAAATCTTTAGGATATCTTTCCGCTGTATAACGGCGCAGGGCGGTCAAAATGGCCTCCTCCTGGTTCTCTAATGTTGCTGCCGCAACCAAACCAGGACGTCCTGTAAAAGGGCAAGTTATTAATCCGAATTTAAACATCTTCTGATTCTTCTCCCCTTTATACTACCATATGTGATAGAACCGAGAGATCTAGTAAACCAGAAACCGTATAAAAAATTGAATTATGACACACAACCAGATTTCATTATTTGCTATTACAGGGCAATAAGTCACGGACCCTGACCGTACTGTGTAATTATTATTAAGACACAAGAGCCGATAATCCAGTATTCTGGGACTTCAACTTCCGGTCGAACGCTCACTTACCGCTTAACAAAAGAAGACCCAGCAACAAAGCGATTTCCACTTCGTCCAAGTACATCGAAGCTAAACTTATTCCCAAGCTGTACAGGGGTCGCAGAAGGACCCCATAAGGACCAACATTTCCAGCAAGCCAGTAAGCACTCAGCGGGAAACCGCTTTTTAAGATAATTGATCCACTGTTCCGGTCATAGCGCAAAGCTGTACGGAACAACATGATTTCCACACACGATGACTTCAACAACGTTTGTCGATCCGCTGGCGACAACTGGAGAATAAAACACCCACAATAAAAACGCAATTCGTTGTACTTGTTTTGGGGGCTAAGAAAGGCATTCACGGTCCCTGAAAATACCTCAGAAAAACCAGGAATTCTCTCTGAGAATGCTCCTAAACGGCGGATCGCCGGAGTCATCAAATCCAACAGCTGACAACTTTTTTCCATAACATTCCCATTGTGCTGGTGTGCGGGCAAAGGGGCTAGCATTTGGCCGGATTTGCCGTTTGCAAATAGCGGATCGAAATGGCCATAAGGAATCTGCATAATTAAGAAGTCTGTAAATTAAATAGTCACTAAAAGGCCTAACACGTCATCTGCCCAGCTATCACACTCTTACAATCAAAACCAAATTCACACAAAAGGTTTAGCGATACCGATGCAGTTCTGTGCCTAATGCAACAAATCCAGAAAACAGCGCTCCACGAAAAGTTGGCAGTGAGGAAAAAGCGCTTTTTTATCTTCCTGTGGTTCAGGACATTTACTTACGGTCATCTGTGCAATCCAATGCGGCACCAATGCCTCTCGATATGCATCCACAATCTGCCTGATAAGCATTCGGTCCGGATCGGTCAGCATCTTCTCACCAGTTTCTTGGACAATCTTATTGCGTAAAAGATCCAGTTCGCGCCGCTCCCGGTTCTCTTCGATCAACTGACGCTTGGCATGCCGCTGATTATCATTCAAAACCACTATAAAATGGATAGATTATAGAATGGAAAAATTCATCCAGGAAATGCGCTGGATGTGAAATGCGCGCAAAAATGATCGGACAGTGAACTTACAGTCGATTGCCATCCCTTTAGCGAGACATTTTTGGTACCGGCACTGAGGACATTGATTACGCGACTGCTTATCAATGGTGCACTGGCCACTGTCCTTACAGACATACTTCAGGTTCTTTTGGGTCGTACGACGGAAAAAGCCCTTGAGTACGCACAAACGTTTTTACTACCATACCACCTTAAAAATTCCTCAATGAAATTTGAACTCTACCTTGCAGCCCTCGCACGTCATGCATCGATAATGGTAGCCCGTAGCGGCATCTCCACACACTGCACACGGTTCCGGCCCCTTGGATAAGTCCATGTAACTTGGAATGTAGGGACCACCTGTTGCAAAACGTGCACAATTTAATATAACATATTACTTACTTAGTTTTACCAGCCAACCGTAAAAATACATTACCGAAAGTTATTAACTTTGCGCACAAACCTAATTGCAAGACGAGTAAGAAATCCGAAACGCTATCTCTTGTTCGGAGCGAAATGCGCTAATAAATTTATTATTACGGATATCAAGTTACGGGCAGTAATGTTGCTTTGACTCGGAACATTATTAAAAATTATCTCATTGATGGTAAGTTCATAGCAAACGATAATGTTGCTACAAAATCACTCCTGGAAGCAGCTTCCGAAACAGTGCTTCAAGGTGATAATAGCAAATCAAAAAACAATTGATAAATAAATGCCTTCCCCTGCTGCTGCCCGATTGTTCACTAAGTGAGCTAAACGAAATCACTAAGGTCACCTAGATGGTGATGCAGAAACGGTACGCATAAATATCGCAGTAATGTTTACAAAAATTACCAATAAATAATTCGTTTACTGGACGGCGTGGGCGCGCAGCAAAATTAAACATGGTTCTCATGCGAAATATTCACGATTTCACCGCTGACGTAATTCTGACTTTTTGCGAAGACCTCAGTCCACAATACTAATACCGTACGAAACCTGAATGCCCATCTTTTAAAACTTCATAAGATATTTCCAGGTAATCCAATCTCTTAGACTGGCATGCTCACCTAACATGACTGCAAAACACCTCCAAGAAACCTCACAGCAGACAGTGCCGCTTCAGAGCTCACAGAGCAAAAGAAGAAACAAAAGTGTTTACACCAAAGTGCTAGCCCAGCCGAAGAAGAGCGCTGACCACTTTATTATTCTGGACGATGTCCTAATTTCGCTGGCCACAGGGCAAATGAGTCGCTCAAGCAGTGCAGACAAGGCAACTGATCGAGCCAGAGACAGACACCAAACACGAAATTTCTCAGAAATGTCGCAATGCGAAAACATGCAGTAATACTGGATTATACTCAATATACTGGATACCTTTTCGTCTGGACGTATGATGCAAAAGTTGTAGTAAACTTACTTCGTTTTTTCTTCTGCGAGTTATTCATTGTACAGATGCCGAATGCGACCTGCTTCGATCCACACTGAAAGAGCGCAACCCGATGATCAGAGGCGAGTAAATGGACCGCTCTTTACGGATCATGTGATAGAAAACAAGAAAAACGATTCAGAAAGAAGGAAATGAGTTAAAAATACTCGAAGAATGATATTTAGACAAAGCTGATGAGGTCAGTCGCTAGACTGCCAACTGACAGTTCACCTGAAAGTCTGCCCTTATTTCACTGAATCAGTGATCGACGAAGGGACGAAAGGATCCTGGTATTCGCGCTGCACCTTCAGACTGCACTTCGGAGCCTGCACGTACGTACGTCCGAATCCGCTGCCGCTCACGTTGCAGAGAGTGAAACAACAGTCTGCGTGAATCTCCGAGCCGGACCGAGCGTGATCAACTATCCAGCTTCTGATGTTTCAGCTGATAACGATTACGCCATGACTGGCCTGAACAAAAAAAAACCGTAACTCAACGTGGTTCTGTTCGAGCTGATGACCTTATACAGTAGTGACCGCCAGTAAAAATTAATCAGCAAAACGATGAATCTCAGCAGCCATAATTCTTTTAATGGCATTATTACAGTTTTTTATTGGTATTACGATATGTTTTATCGTCGACTGATTAGGTGTTTTAAATGTGGTAAACTGATTTTCTTATTAAAAGGTACAAGTTCGTCGCAGTGAATCTACATGTCTCTATATGCATGTGCGACCTGGACACAATGACCTTAATTATAATAATATTATAGTGTATCTATCTGTATATCCGGATCATTGTACGATTTCGCGCAAAATTCGTATCAGATTTTTTACAGACAAATCGCAGCTGCACAGTCTGCACCGCACATCACGAAGAAGATGGTTTCTGCATCCTGCCACTTCGATACACAAGTTTATCCAGTAACAGGCAACAGATAAAGCAACAACAGATTTCTGCGCTTCATGATCGAGAAAAACTGAGCGTCTTTATACCGTGGGCGTGAGTGATCAAAATCTTTTACAGAAAACGATTTCAAGAACAACACGCGAGTTGAACTCTTTACTGGCTGCATTGACCCGGTCCAAGCAAAACGTATTTCGCAAAATTTAACAAATTACAGCACGTTTCCACTTGAACGACGTTTTCCACGATGATAACATTTTTAACAAAGACAATGAGCAAAGAATCCCAATACCCTAAATAGTTTTAATTATCTGTTTGCATAATGCAGTTATCGAACATGGTAGCCACAAACATTTCCAGAAGACCCCCACTTCCATCCAGTTGAATGTACAGGATCTTTTCCGCGTTCTGCGAGCACATGGTACGCAGTTCCAGCGCCCGCATCATCAGCCGAGCAAAACGGTTGGCCTCGAAGGGATACTTCTCCCCAACGTACTTGCGTAAACAGCTCCACATCAGTTCTTCGTGCATCTCCATATTTGACATCCCACTCAGTCCTGGACGTTCTGAAAGCAGTGCCATAATATACAAAGCAAGCGTTGATGACAAGAGCTGTCCTTAGTTTACTGTATTTCATCTTTCGTCGAAAACCGACTGTATCTGCATACGCAAAAAAAACTTTTCTCTTTCTTAGTTCTTCTTTATCTTCCAATGAGTTTCGATAAAAAACATTAGCAAGTGGTATTTATCGCAACCAAAACCTCCCCGAAAAAAAGCCTTCAACATTACAGCATTCCCCCGGTATTCGTGATACGATTTAAATGTATCACATGCACTGATGTATACAGTAGAAGCGATTGCTCTAGTGACCTTTCGTACCCACTGGCTTTTTGTACCTGTTTAGCCCATATGCTTTGGCTGAGAGGCTTAGAACAATATCCGCACTCTCATATTAGAACTTTAGTTACCTTGTTAAAGTCTAATGAGTGTCACGTAGAAAGCTCACATTTTGGCTCGCGTAACAGTGAAGCAGGCAATTTTATATGATCTACTAATAATTGAAGTCCGAATGGCAACTTAGTCAAAAATCAGTTGTGGAAAAATTTCGGTCCCAGGGTATGCGCATCGGCACAACCAACGAATATGGACTGGACAACGGACATGATTTTGTTTTGCTAATATAGCATTTTACCCGCTGTTTCCGCAATACGATTTATGGTTCTAAATTTATCCCTTGCCGTCTCATGTCTGATCCATTATTTAAAGTGTAATAATATTTCGCTTTTCTTACCGCTCAGAATAAGCACAGCCATAAAGAGAGCAACCTCCACTTCGTCCAGCGCAAGATGCGCCAAGCTAATCGACAGGTTGAATACAGGACGCAGGACACTTTCCAGTTCCTCACATTTCCCGTTGGCCCAGTGTGTGCTGGTCAAGCTGAATCCATTACTCAACACCAAAGCAGCGTTAGCCCGATCATAACGCAGTGAGGTGCGGAAAAGCAAGATCTCCACACATGAAGCTCTCAGCAGAATCGTGTGATCAACAGCTGACAACTGCAAACGTCACAAAGATTTACCACATCTAAGTATTATGCGCTTTAAAGACGGCAGTAAGTAGTTAACATAATTCACTATTGTATGTTGGCATTGCGATATCTTTTAGAAATAAAATAAAATTTATCTGTAAGGCCACAGTTCTACTACTTCAATTTACTTTACGCCTGGCGTTACTCTAGCCAGAGACTTCATTGTAAAAACATGCACACCTCATTGAATCCCGGCAGTTTCTTAGCGAAGAGAGTCAGCTTAGCAAGCGCTGGTGCCATCAGATCCAAAAACTGGACCACTGTTCCTACTTGGTTCACGTGCACTGTCCCGCCCTTCTCCGTCTTGAGCTGATGGATGTACTCGCATGAATTCTGCATTTCCGAACACAAAAAGACCATAACAACAGAAATACATTATTCCAGATCTGACGGTCACTAGAAATCCTAGCGCGCAGAAAACTTTGCAAAACGTAGCATATCTAGAGATAGCATACATGTCCGTTGCTGGCACAGTTTGAATTCAGAAACTGTCGCGCCGCTTCCACAATACCGCCAATCAAACGGCGTTCATGATCGTTTAGCTTGCTTTCCACCGTTTCCAAAACTATGCGCGAATGCATAATTTCCATCTGGCGCTGTTCGCGGTTCTCATCCGTAGGTGGACGACGGTTGCCAGAGCGTGGGTGGTCATTGCGTACCACTGAAACCAAAAACACTCCCGTAACACACAATTTGCAAGAAACACTTTCATCTCACGATAACAGCCACCAAAACCATTTCTTATTATTGCCATTAAAAAAGTTAACGTTGTGTTACTGAAAGTTCCTCGCTTTCCATTAGTGCATAAAAACGCGAACTGGTGACCTTTGCTGGTTTGGTTACAGAATGAATGTTCCATTTATCACAGTTCTGACATGTATGAAGATATATGCTGACTGCAAATTACATACTTTCAGCGGTCATTCCTTGCTGTACACACTTCGCGTAACGGCACTGTGGACATCTATTGCGTGATTTTTTGTCGACAAGGCAGTTTCTTGATCCTCGGCATACATATTGGAGATTCTTCTGTGTGGAACGACGAAAGAATCCCTAAAAATCAAATTGTACGAATTTCGAACTTGCTTTGTGTATCAAACATCCCAATTTTATACTGCATACGATAAGTATTTGGCATCTGCATCTATTTCAGCGACACTATTAGAATTGAGATTACAAAAGTGGAATTACTGATCTGACCAAGAAGAAATTATAGAGGTGCAAAATTTAGACTCCACGATCCTACCTTGCATCCTTCGCACGACATACATCCATAATGGTACCCTGTTGCGGTGTCCCCACAAACCGTACAAAACTGAAGCTCCCCGGAAGCTGAAAACATTTATTCATTCAAAGAACAGAAGCGAGCAGCCTTTACTGATCTAAGAATGACCGACTGCGTAACCTGATATATTAAAAGCAAAAAGGTCACACATATTCCAGCGGGTCAACGAACCCGTACAAGACTGACAACCAACTTGCAGTCACAACAGTTGCAGCAAGGTGACAGTTCCAAAAACCACCATGTAACCGAAAGCAGTAGGATTTCTCCATTTTCAGATTTTCGTGCATCGTGTGTTTATTTTTTGCAAGTCTTTGTACATGAGCACCAACTTCTCTATCAGCTGCACAACCTAGCCTTCCGGCCAAAAGGCACACCACCAGATCATAAAGTTCGTCATGGCACTTCGTT
>JAQGAU010003514.1:0-13079 GCA_034698045.1 Paramacrobiotus richtersi
AGTCGCGCCCTCCCGCCCGACGTCTACCAGGCGCCCCACTCGGCGCGGCAGGCGCGCAGTCAGTCGTCGGGGCCGGCGGATGTGCGGCGCGCGGCCTCCGAGGACCGTGATCTCTCCCTGGTCGGACTGGAGCCCGAGAAGGAGGGCAGGGGTGGGTTTGGGAAGGAGCAGGTCATCGTAAGCATGATAAGAGCGCATATTACCGTAACAATGTTACATGTACTTTATGGATTGTTTTCATAGAGTGAAAGCGACAACGAGCCGCTGAAGACCGGCACAGGTGACCTGCTGGGCTTCTGGGAAATGATGTCCATCCAGACGGCCGACGTGGAACGCATGTTCCGCGAAGTGGACCGACTGAAAAGCCAGGCCGCTTCGCAAAGCCGGCTGCTCTCGGTCGCCTACCAGACCCTGCCGGTCGCAGGATGTGCAGATCTTCCTGCCGGCTGCGTCGTCTGTGGTAGCTTCCTTACAGGTATAAATAGCACTTACCCTATAGGTCCGGCACTTATTGCATCTTGTTTTGTATTTAGGTAACATACGGAATGACTGTGGGGATTGGACAAGACCATTGCTATGCCGTTCTTATTTTGAACAGTCAAGCGTTGTTTTTCATGGATAGGGACTAGCTAGTGTTGCAGAGCGATGTGGAATAATAAGAAATCTGCATCGTTTCTTTTTCCCATATGTATTTGTGTAATCTCCATTTTTATTCCGCTTTCTGTCCGTTTCATTTGATGTGGTAGTTCACAGCTAATGTCTGATGTACAGGTGCGAAGAGAATCTTAATGAATTAAATCGAATTGTTCGCTCTGTGGGCCAGTGTCCTAGTGTTGTGAGAACAAGAGTAGCTCCACACACTCGGTCTTCCGTGTTGTGGACGTTGTCACTGCGAAATTATAGCTATAAAGTCAACAGATGGAACAGTTTATCGCGTCGAAACGGTTGCCACCAGCAAAAAATAATCAGCGCAAACCACATCGTAGTTTGGTCAAAAGTAAAACAACAATCGCAACATCTACAAAACCCTGTACAACGTAGGACTTTTTCGGTACCGTTAGCATCGCTTCTAGGCTTAAAACACTCTTCGCAAAGGACTAAGCACAAAACACCAGGAACTGAAAAAACGTCGTCACATAAGGATTAACAAAAGATCAAAAACTTCCTAACATAAAGTCAACAAAAGATCAAAAACAGAGCAATCAAAAGGAAAACATCTTTGGAATGAAAAGATCCAAGGCGATAAATACTCCGTAGATCACAAACTAGTCATCTGAAGTAACGTGCAGCAGAGATAAACGGGTTCACTGCGTCAAAGATTACAGGGATCCAGATCTCAAGCATGTCATTGAAATAAGGGCATCGTACTCGCGCATTCGGTAGTATGGAGCGGAAAATGATCACGAGTAACTTGCTTCTGAGAAGTTTTGAAGACGCCTCGGTACATGTGGGTGTACTCGATGCCGAAGCATATACATAAGGCCATCAGAACTTTGCCGGCTTTCGGACCCAGTCGATCGGCATCGATTAGCAGGCGCTGGTTCAAAAGATGCATTTTATGAATATCCGCGCAACATTTGTCATAAATGTCCTTCACGATTTCGCGAAATTCACGAAAAATTGCCGGAGTGATCAACTGTGCACCGTCCACTTGCACCGCTTGCAATTCAACGGCGTGTTCCAGAATGATACGGTCCCACTTAACCCAGCGTGTCAGCTGTAAACGCAGAACCGAAGCTAAATGTAACTTTCCTCAACACGGCGGCTACTGATTCAAGAATAACTGAACCCGAATTGAAGACTTCACAATACCTCAGTGAACCCTTTCTTTTTGGACGCTCTTGACAAACCCTGGATTTCCTCGATTAAACCACGACAATGCAAAGCAGCCGTAGATTTCACATGCTCAGACTCAACATTCCGGGACCCTTTTTTGCCCTTCGGTGGTTGAACAGCTGACATGTCCAGTTCGTCATCACTTACACCGGCTTCTTCCGTCCGCATTTGCATTTCGGCTTCCTCCATCACAACTTCCTGTCGTACCAGTTCCCGGATTAGCTCCTCCTTCTGTAATAAAACGTAAGAAAATGAACAATCATCACTCGAGTCCAGAACATGGTACTTGATTACAGTCATCGACTCCCAGTCCTTATTGCAGGAACGTTCCATGCGGGCACGTTCTGCTGCCGTGCTCGTCGGCTGATCCAGGTTAGCGGTGTCACTGCCAGCCTAAAAAATGAAAGTATCTAAGCAGACTTACTTTTGTATAAAGACTAGAGAGTTCCCCAATGCGGTCAATACAGAAGGGCTAGAATACAAAAACTCGGCTAGTGTCAAACGCACCAAGTGATGCTATGCCGAAATTAGGCGAAAGTATCGAAGATGGTTGATGTACAACGTAATCCTGCACCATGCCGCTGTCTGGATTATGTGCCCGAACCATGGGCAACCGACATTTAGCCCAGCCTAAGAGGTCCCAAAAAAACTCCATGCGCCTTCAAAGCCAGGGGTCAAACAGCCGTCGACCACAAGTAAAGTGGGATCGCCCACATCGTGGTAAATTGGTACAGACCTTTGAATTGGTCACCTTAACGTACGGATGCGTTTCCCTAAAGACGCTCACAAAAATTACGGATCGGGAAAAACTAGCAAACCCATCCAATGCTGTTGAAAGTAAAAAGGTGAACCGCCATTGTCCTTTTGCCTGTTTGTGCGCGGTTGTTCCACAAGACCGCCAAGACGCCCAAAAAGTTTAAACAGAGATAACGCTTTCCAGATCCACGTTTCCAACCAGTTTTTGAATTATACACCATTAAATGCGCAGAAATGTGCTGATCATTCTGACCGACTTTCAGCCGGAACGTATTGCTGTGAAATTTTATAGTGAATGTTAAAACTTTCGAAATTCATTTTAAACTTTCATAGTTATCGGTTCCAGCTGAAACTGGACGAGAATGACCATTACCTTTATGCGCATTTACTGATATATCGTACAAACAAATCGGATGGAAACCTGGATTTTGAAGGCGGCACTTCTTGACCGTATTGCGAAACAACCGATCCGTTGCGCGCACAAACGGACAATAAAGGTCAATCTTTTCACTTCCAAAGCGCTGCATGAGCGTTATGGACTGTTTTTACTTTTTACCGATGCAGTGGCATTATTTCGCGGGAAACCTTCGGCTTGACCGTAGTCTAACCATAAGCTGAAAAGTTCACGATAAGCGAAAAATGAGAAACATTACGTAACGTTAAGTTAAGTTATGTTACGAATCAGTTATGTATTCAATTTATTACTTAAAAACAACAACGCAGCATAATAACAGGTGCGTCTGTCTGTCTCCCATTCTTTCTTATTTTTACTAATTTTATCATCAAGTAATTAAATAACATTCATAAATTCGTTGCAAATTTTACAATGTCATACCTGTACGCATGCAGTTCGCTGCTATTAAAGATGATTACAGTACGCTTACTTATACTTAGGCAGAAATGCCATGATTTACACTGTTAAAAAAATAAACCAGCACAGTTGCACAAGGAAGCCTCAGCCCGAGTTCCTTGTGCGGTAAAGTCAGTATTGTGTGGCAACATCCAATGTTGTTTCAAAATGTTGTTAACTGTTGCACCCAGCATTTTTCGAAATGTTTCCTCGTTTCCCCGTTTTTACCTCAGTACTATTCCTAACTAGAAATTTTGCCCACAGGACCAAAAGTCTCTGTCAGGTGGACACCTTTGCCAAGTTCTGCAAAAAGAACCAATGGAACAGTTCCAGTCACCCCTCAGCCAAACGGGTTTGTCGCCCCTGAGCCGAAAACGTCTCTTCCCTGCTTCGACAGCCCTCCCCCCGCTGGAAAATACTCCCAACATAACAGCCGAGGAATACGGACAGGCCCTGAACTCTGAAGACTGTTATTGAGGCTAACGGTATTGTTGTTAGATTTCTGTCGGTCAATGCTGCTAAAAATGGTCGGAAGAACAGCTTGTTTTCTCATGTTGGGTCTTACACCGATCAGTCTGAAAACGTGTTTACAGCTGAGAACTGGCCCCCGAACATTTGAGTGCGTTAGTGGATGTTCGACCCAAGGGGGTTGAGTCAAAAATCAACCAAAAAAATTATAAAACTAACAAAATCCAAAAAAATCCGGTAGCTAGTTAAGTCTCTTCTAAAGAGTCTAGCTACTGCAGTTTATAATATAACCCTATATTAACCGTATTGTTCATGGCATGGTGGTAAGACGTCTGGCTCTGAAATTGTTAGCGTGGGTTCGATTCCCACTTTGAGTAACTTTTTCTAAATTCGTGATTCAAAAATCAACCAACAAAATTGTAAAATTTTAAAAATCAGGAAATTTCCAATAGCAAGTGAAATTAACTTTTTTGTTTATTTTTTCATGTGACTTTTGTCCTCACCATGTGTGCAGTACTTACTGTCATTCAGTAGTCTAGGCATTCATTTGGTGCCTAGGCATTCACTAATCGCAAATGAGATGCGTTTAGAAACATCAGAACAATCAGCCACACCCAATCATCAAAACAGTCCATGGTAGAGCCCAAGCACCCTGGAGCCAAAAGGGCTGTCAACAAAGGACAGAAAAAGCCAGACCTAGTCACTTACACCGCTTGGGAGAGCGGCAAGCCGCTCCCGATCGACGTAACCTGCGTCGACACTTTGTGCAATTCGTACGTGAGCCGCTTTTTCCATAAAGCCGGTGCGGCAGCAGAGATCGCAGAGCAACGGAAGTACGTGAAATATACATTTTTGGAAAATCGGTATGTCTTCACGCCGGCAGTTTTCGAAAGTTACGGTTCTTGGGGACTAGGGACGAAAAGGATACTTGACAAACAATCTCATCGCCGTCACCGTGTTCCAAAGAATGTTTACAGAAACTGTCCATTTTAATGCAACTGGGAAATGCCCTTTGTGATATGGGTGCGGACCGTGCGGTACCCTAATCGGTCGGGCTAGAGGAAATCTTCCTTCTCAGTTGAA
Source organism: Paramacrobiotus richtersi (assembly GCA_034698045.1). Classification (NCBI taxonomy): domain Eukaryota; kingdom Metazoa; phylum Tardigrada; class Eutardigrada; order Parachela; family Macrobiotidae; genus Paramacrobiotus; species Paramacrobiotus richtersi. The sequence goes on from JAQGAU010003514.1 coordinate 4,994, forward strand.
TTTGGTTGTTTCCTTGTTGGTTCCTCCTTGTTGGTTCCTTCTCAGTTGATTTTAATTTTGCTAATGATGTGCGTGTGTACGCATGTGATGCTATGGTACAGCAATAAACACATTCATACTCCCACCCGAGCTAGTATTGGATCATGATCAGAACTGACTGAGAACAGTATAGAACCTACAGTTTTCTATCAATTTTACATTTCTTGAAGTACCCAACCCATTTTCGATTTTAAGTGAATTTTTTGATTGGCTGGCAGATTTCGGCCCATGTTTTGTGCAAAGGACATAATCCATTTTAGAATAATCTTAAGCTGAAGTTAGTGTGTTAGCGCAATACTTCAACGTACAATTTCTTCACCACGTTGATGGCTCACAAGTCACAAGGATCGCTGACGCGCGCAATTGTCACATTTCTCCTTGAAAGCACATTTTTCCTAGTACGTAACTTAGTGCTGGATAAAAGTTAGTAACAAAGGCTTGTTAAGAATTCCTGTGAAGTTAAATTTTTCATCTGGCCGAGTTTTCCGCACGTTGCAGACAGCAAAATACCAGATCTCGGTCCAGATTACGTCTACGCTGGAAGCAGCAAGGCAGGCGTGTTTCGAGAAAAGCACAACAGTTTCACGGTCACCAGACGGACGTACTCAAAGCGTCAGCAAATACGAGATGTCAAAGAGTTATGGAACTATGTGAAAAACGCAGTCGACAAAACTGAATCACCACCCCTTTTTCTACGGACCTACTGGGGCAGAAACTGATGACACGAAAGCCGAACTACTGAACGACGAGTTCTGTAGTGTATACAATAAGTGCGAAGTTCACTGTGGTCTGTGGTAGTACAAGATGTGAGATGGAACTTGACGGTTGTGATGCGTGCGCAGTTGACGAGATGGATGTGATGTTTGGGTTAAATAAGGTGGGCACTAAGAAATGTTCCGGTACCCATAGAGTCTCGAATGCGCTGCTGCGTTCGTGTACTTCCGCCCTTGTAAGCCGCCAACTAAATTGTTTCAAGCAACTTTAAATGAAAAAGCTTTTCCCGATTGCTGGAAATTGTCGAAAGTGGTTTCAGTTCCCAAATCGCATGCTCAAAAGGACATACCGTTGAATTGGAGAACAACGCATTTACTAGAACCGGAGTCAAAAGTGTTCGCTGTAGCCTTTCGTTCGTGCACTGTTGAAAACGTTGGGCTACACCGCTACAGAGCGGGGAGGTCAGTGGAACTGATGTTGACTGTGGTTCTGCAGAAGTGGCAACATGCTTTATCTCGAGGTCACACTGTCGACGTCTGTTTTTTGATTGTTCAAAAGCGTTTGATCGCGTCGATAACGAGATGCTCCTTTGCAGGTTTAAAGTGACCATGGTCTGATTGCTGTTGTAGCTGATTACCTACGAAATCGTACGCAGTTGAAAGTTGTTAACAACACTTGCTCAAGCTTTTTCTCCCACATAGTACAAGTAAATAAATTAGCTGAAAACCTTGTGAAATGTTTACTTTTATTTAAGCTTTAATTTTACCTTTAACGTGGGTTTTTTGTTGGTTTTATGCCGGAGCACTACCCTAGATACTATGCATTTTTCGCATAATAAAATGCGTGTAGCAGTGGTACGTGACAATGAATTTTAGTTGAACAGTTTATCGATTTCTGATTTTTATCAATTTTACATAGGCCCCGTTTGGTTAGTTAGTTCAGCTAAGGAACGCGCCTGATAGTAATTTACAATGGATATAGGGACCGAACCGCAATAGGTACTGTAAAGGCTGTATTTTTTAGTCAGCAGCGGCGTGCCTCAAGGGTCCGTTCTTGGACCAACGCTGTTTACGTGCTATCTTAACGATGTGACTGATTGTTTTTCCAGGGAAACCGAAGTATTCACTTTCGCAGACGATATTATGGCGTTTCGGATAATTGCATCATCAGAGATCCCAGGCAAGTTCCAGAAATAACTGACTTCATTTTCGGAATAGATAAGCGGTAAGAAGCTGCCGAAAATCCAGAAAGTCCCACCACCTGGGACTCGGGAAACTGAACTACCTGGATGTTCCCTACTTGCTAAACGGACATGCAGCACCTAACGTAAATCATGTGACCTATCTTGGAGTTGCTAGTGGACTGCCATCTAAACTGGAAAACGCAAACGCAATTGATGCTTTCGAAATTTCGAAGCCGAGAGCGATATGGTAATCAGTTGTTTCCACCAAACTGCACGCCGACAAGGATGAAATTGTTCACCTCCTTGATTAACCCTGTTCTGGATTACTGTGCGTCAGTTTGGAACCCAAAACTGATTGGGCAGACTGATGCCATTAAGACTTTGTCAAGAGATGTCTGAGACGAAATGGTCACAGCACAACATAAAACCAGGAGTATGTTGACTTGCTGGAAAGTCACACCATGGAAACCAAGGTTGTGCGGCGCATAAAACTATCGCTACGTTTTGTTTAACGTATGTTGTTTGGTCTTGCGGCATGTGCTGAACAAAAGTTCGTGGTCAAAACCGAGACAACAGGATGCTGAACAAGAAGTCAGACAAACCATCCGTTCCTTATTACCATAGTTGATCCTGACCAGTATGAATCTACTCGTGACTGCTTTACTGCAGTAGCTGTCCGACTAGGGAATGGTGCTTATATATCAGTCTCTTAAATCCTTCTGTGAGCGACTGCACCGCTTGCACTGGAACTATATCCTGCGAAGCTTGCATTTAGCATTTCTGCAGTATTCTAAACATACCTGCGATATTTAACCTAGCAAGGACAAGTAGCTTCATGCTGCATTGCATTGTTTCTTAGGTAGCGTCCGTGTTATCAGTTGACGTTTCGTGTATCGTGCTTCGTGATGTTCGTTTTGTTTCGAATAATCTGCCGCCAGACCGTAGTTACCGTTATAACAGACCTAAAATACACTAAATCATCATCATCATCATCTTTCAGCTGCACAAATGTGTTGGATCCTTCCTCTGCAGCATTTCAGTTTCCGTAAAATGTTGAACAGAAAGCAGAACTGTTTGAAATATCTGATGGTGCATCCATGTAATAGATCCCTGATTTCTGTATAGACTGTACCACACCATAGCAGAATAAGGTCCTCTGACAATGTGAGCTCGCTGTTCTTGGTACATGGCGTGTCCAGAGGGGCCAGTGTCAACAGTCGCTAGTGAAATCGGGGACATTCCCTTGATCCCATCTTTCCTGGAGAGATCTACGGGAATCGATATTCTGCCGGCCCTCGTTTAGGACTTGCAAGGACAAATGACGGTCGGTCCGAGTAGAAAAGATAGGATGGTCAAGGTGTACCGAATGAACCACACCGGAACCTTAATGAACAGTTAACAATTTTTTACACCGTCGCCTTACCGTTTTGGCTGCTTAACTGCTTCCAGCTGATACAGCCGAGCCTGATTAGACGCTGAATAAGGACTTGCGTGCGATTGGTCCATGCGTAGTTACAGTATACGGTTTTATAACAGTACTACCACCTCAACACACTGTCTGACATCCAATCAGCTCCTTAATGCAGCTTCCATTTCCTACTTCCGTTCAGTTCTTTCCAAAGCAGGCGTTTTTTTTATATTACCGTTTTTGGGTTGAGAGTTTATAATTAAATCGCACAGTCCTGGTTAGATTCCTGACAGTCCTGATTTGCTTCTGCCAGGAGATTTTGCCGTGTGAGACAACGCGGCAGAGCAAACATCGCAAAGGGACAAAAGGCGCTGCCTGCCCTGTGTCCACTTCGCGCTTTTTTCAGTGCCCCGGTACAGTGGGCCACTATCGCCGTCCAGCGCTGTGACCAGACACAATCTCTTGTCACCTAACTTTAAACGGCGTTTCCCAGCAGTGCTACGATCAGTTTCAAAAATCATCAAAAAATAGTAATCCAGCTGCGAAAATATTTGAAAAATATTTATTATATGCAGAATTCATTTGCGAACAATTTCAGTTGGCCGTTTGCGTAAATTGTCTCTCGTTTTGCTTACACAAGCCTTTTTCTGACTTCCGGTGCACAAAAAGCAGGTTTGCGAGCAAATGGATAATAATTTCACAAAAAACGCAACCAAAATTGTAGGTGATGTCATTCTAGATATGTTTTCTCCTGTTTTCTCCTGATTTTTTATCGATAATTAACTATTTTTTGATATTCTTTGAAATCTTGACCTTTTAGTGATCATAACCTTTTTTTGAAATTTCCATTATTTTTAAGTAATGACTTCATTCTGTAGGTCAGCCATGTGCAAAATGAACTCGTATACAGAATTTGCAACAAACAATGCGCGCGCCGCGCGCTAGTAAGTCTACCGGCATGTGTGGAAAGGCGCGCGCCGACGGAAGGGACTTCCTAAAACGTCCCGAGGACAAAATGTCCCGTGACTTTCGGTCCCGAAGACAAAACGTTCTAGGGACACAAAGTCCTAAAGGAGAAAACGTCCCACGACTTTCGGTCCTCTGGACAGAACGTTCTGGGGACAAATAATACTTAGGAAAAAACGTTCTTTTCAAAAAATGCGGGAAAAACTATACTTCCGTAATTTCCCCTTACAATACTCACACCGTACAGGGCACTCTGGCCTCGTCGTACAACTACGCCAGCTATGCTATTTTAATTTTATAGCAGTGTATGACGTGCCAGTTTTACGCGAATAAACATTTGTACATTAATCTTTGCATTAAGACAGTAAATTAAAGTGCAAGCATACGTAGTCAAATGTGCATGAATTTTTAAATGCTATTAATCTATAATTTTAGATTAACTGGATGTCAAAAATTATTAATAATAAGAGTGAACGTGAGAAAGACGGCAATTGTGATTATGTTACTTTGTACAGTAATTATGCACCAAACTGGGCATAACTGTGTTACGCGTAACGTGACCACTAGGCACCAGCAGTTCGCCTTTGGCTTTCGTTTACCTTAAATACAGCTGTGAAATACAAGCAGTAAACGTGTTCATATTACGAAACTTTAACGTTAACTGTATGGCCCTAACAATTGAAAGGAAAAGCCATGCACAAGGAGCGTGAATGAACTTTATTCTACGCTTCAAGTTAATTGTTTAGTGATTTTGGTAACTCCCGGTGCGGGAAAACCTGACATGTCACACGGAACTTGTACTCGCACTTCTGGCAGATGACCCACAATAATTCTCAGTCCTGATTTGAGAGATTTCTCAAGTATAGGAACTTGGTGCAGACGTCTGTACAACTCCGGTATTAAAGTGTGTAAAATTGAGGACTTGCGTGTATTTGTATAACCTTATGTACAGACAAATATTATAACAGGATCGGGAAGATTCCCGATCTGTTCTCGTGGGATGCCTACACGGCGCTTACCACGATCCAGTGTGATGTTTAGTGGATGGTCAAGATGGAATAAGTGTACCGTTTACGATTACGTAGGAATTTGACGAACGAAAGTTATGGTCGATCGAACGAACGCAAAAGCTGCAGCTTCAAGTTAGGAAGTTTATCAACTGAATTTTAACATCAAGGAACCGATTTCACACCTGGCATTTTGCCGTTAAAATAAAGAACATGAGTCATCCGCCACGCAAATCCGGTTAGTACAAGTTCACTGTTAAAACATCGAACAACACCAGCTACACGCTAGAATATATCACATCTTATAGATTCAAAGCATAAGTTCAGCTATTTCAGAAGTAATAATTCACTTATTCATTTTTCAGTTCATTACAATTGTCACTCTAGTGGCTGTAACCAGGTTAGCGATTATCCCTTCGCAAATCAGCCGGAAACCGGTGGGTGTACCCATATGTGACACAATATTCGGCTACATGTACAGGTACACTGACCAATGCAAATGTAAATTATGTACATTTGTAATCAGTTAGCAAAGTTTTAGCAGATATCATAGAATAAAATACTAATTAAACAACTCTCGCTTCAGGAGGGATCTTTATGAAAGGTCAGTGATAAATTGAGCCTTGATTTTCGCCAAGACATGAAGTACGTGCACATAAACACGTATGAAGCACCGAAAATACAAAAGAGACCTTTTTTATCCATTCTGTAATTTTTGTGCGGAATTAGTTAGGAAAACGCCGCAAAGTACCGAAACTTCAGGAAACAAATGACAAGATTTACTGTAATTTGAACCAGCTTATTATCGGCCAGCGGCCGTTTTTGCCGCTAGCCGTCTTATCCCTGGACGTTTTGGCCGTTGGCCGTTTTGGTACCTGGCCGTTTTGACCCTTGGCCGTGTTGGTACCTGGACCTTATGGCCCAGGACGTTTTTTCCCCGGGACGAAATGTCGGGGAGCCGTCAACAGGATAGCCTCTCTTTGGAATGAACTGAGCCTGCCTGTGGAAGTGTAAATTAGAAAAGGAAAACCGAGCAAAACCATCATCCACTGAAGATTACCAAAGATTTAAGAGATCAGGTTTCGAAATGAAAATCGAAAGAAAAACCCACTAACAATTGTGAGTTCAAAAAACCCAAGTAAGCACAAAAACGTTCGTTGGCAACATATCTGCGTTGTAAATTTTATCAGTGCATTCTTTGAAACTACCAGTTCTACCTATTAGAACAAAAGGAAGACAGGTAGTGAATCTGACCATCCGCTCAGAAATTATTATGAGAGACTGCCAGGGCGAGAACAACAGGCCGGCCCAGCCAACGGCCTGGCCTGGTCTTTGTGGCACACACGGAAGCGCGCTTAGTTGACCAGCGGCTACTGAATGGGTCTGGTCTGGGTGCTTTCCCTGTATGCCTGCTCCTGCAACAGCTGGTTTTTTCATTTTCATTTCATCACGAAGGCAGGTAACCCAATTTCGTCTGAGTTGGAATTTTAGTTTGGGAGTTTAAACCTGGCTGCACAAACAATTCAGGAGAACAAAAAACGAGTAAAGTTAAAAGTGAAACAGTATGTAATCAAGAGAATTCAATGGTATCACACAAGTGCTGCTGCCCCAGTGTAACCCAGTTATTTTAGGACGGATGGGAGAAGTTATTATCCAGACACAGCGGCATAAGCTAAAGCAATGATATCACTACACGCTTAACTTTTTCCTGATGGCTTGTTGCTGAACGCTGCAGTACTACTGCGCTCTGAATGCACTCATCCAGAAGAGTTGGTCACTTTGGACGCTGCGATTCTGGACATGCGGTAGATAGGATATCAATGCAACTGACACCATTCGACACTAGGCGTAATTTCAGTAACACAGCCTTAAAATTATGGCAAAATAAGTTATTATACTATTTTTTAATGAATTTGTTCGGCCATTTCTGTGCAGCGTGCACACCATAGTACTCGAAGTGTTAGGGACTTTTCAGACTGCACTAAACAATATTGAATGGATCGAACTTGATTATGTTAAAAAGCACTGCAATGTTGACATGTTGATATACTAAACTGCTGTTCCGTATCAACTTTAAAAGCATCATAGTTTTTGTCGCTGTTATTTGCTTGCTGTTAGCTATAGCATGAACTGTTTTGTTCACCTGTTAATAAACTCGTATTACTAAGTCCTTTTAATGTATACAACTTAATTCGTGTTATGTGAAGAACGAATGAATATGAATCTCTACGTACGCTCTCGACCGAAGTAACCTGCGTGGAGGCTTTATGCAATTCGTATGTGGACCGCTCTTTCCAGAAAGCCGGCGCAGCAGCAGAACTCGCAAACGTATGTAAAGTACGCATTCTTGGAAAATCGTTGTCTCTACGCCGGCATTAATTTTCTTGGAATGTACGGTACTCAGGGACAAGGCACGAAAAGGATAGTCGATAAGATCGGAAGAAGTCTCATCGCCGTGACAGGAAAATCGCGTGCGAAAGAGTTTCTACGGTAGAATGTTTCCGTGTTAATGCAAAAAGGAAATGCCCTTTGTGTTATGGGAACGGTACGCGATTCCGGTCTAGGTGAGATCTGCCTGCTCTAGGTGAGAGCTGATACTGTTTTTTTCTAGCTGAGTGCGTGTGCCGAAGCCACTCGCTAGTAATTAAGAGAACAATAGTGCATTGTTTCTATATCTATACAGAGTAAACAATGTTTATTGCTGTACCATAGAATCACACGTGTACACACACACTCATTCCGTTAGAAAAACAAGATTAACCCAGCAAA
>JAQGAU010003515.1:0-13078 GCA_034698045.1 Paramacrobiotus richtersi
TCCACCTGATTCCACTAGCACATAGAACAACTCATGAAGCACTCAAGAAATCTCCACCAGTTTCCACCTGATTCCACCAACACATACAACAAGTCATGAAGCACTCAAAAAAAAATTTCCACCAGTTTCCACCTGACTCCACTAGCACATAGAACAAGTCTTGAAGCACTCAAAAAAATTTCCACCAGTTTCCACCTGACTCGATATGGTTATACGTTGATTGTATTCTCAACTGGTGCGACGCATTTTGTGATCGGTGTTGGGATTTACTCTGTTACGGAAATTCCGTCGATGACAATAATGTTAGTTAACTGGATCGATCGCAATCAGAATAATCTGAAGTTTTTCGAAACCGGCTACGGTATCAAAGCCCCCTTTATGACAGATTTTATTATCTTTCTTGCTTTTAAAATTTTCATTTCTTTGGATCGATGCATACCGCTGATGTTGCTTATGGAAGTCATGCTGAAACTACGACAGGAGTTCATTGATACCATATGTCATATCCAAAAACAAGCAGACGGACATTAACAAATTACTCAACTGGTATAGAAAGGTCACAAATGCAGTCAAAATCGTCGATGAGATCTTTGGTGTTATCATCCTTTACGAATGTGCCGAAATAGTTACAGCATGCATAGAAATCGCCTGATGCATGCATGCTCAATGTTCAACAGGAAAACGTTATTTTGTCTTTTGCTACCGACGGAGCCTGGGTCATTCTGGGATCACTAGCCAATTTTGTCGTCTTGGTTTTGTGTAGTAATGCTGTAAGAAGTACTTAGAACGCACGCAAGTTACGTGATTGTTAATATGTTTATACAGTTATCATCGCTTTAAAGTTCGGAATTCATTGGCTGTTATTTATCATGAGATGTAAACTGTATTCACAACAGTATCAATTACTCCTTTCATTTCGTAGCCTTTTCAAGTTCGCCGCGCCATTGAGTGTGCCCTCTCCGAAGATTCGAACGAACGTACGATGGAGCAACACCAGATCTTTCTCGCACAATATAACGAATTTGATGCAGCTGTTTCCGCGATGGGATTTTCCACATTAAGGAACCATTCTTTTTTACGGTAAGTGCACGTGCTTTTTGCACCGAGGAATGTATAGGCGGCGCGGATCGATCCCCGCAAGCATACACGGGTTTTCACGATGTACATACTTCAAGTACCTATAGTGAGAGATTGACGTTACAGTGTACAATCTCAGATTTCACTCGGTTGCAAAGCAGGTTGTCATAGGATCTTCGCGAGTGAAGATCTTATCGCTCACAGGAAGCAGTAGCGACTGCAATGCATGTTGTATGGTCCGTTTCAAACTGACAGTTTGACAGTTACATAAACGTGAAAATTTACAGTGTCGCAGCCATATCACTAAAATTCTGCTCAATGACGCTACCACACTACTTTTCCATTAAGCAAATTTCTGTTTTTGCAAAAGTCATGTGCGGTACTCTATAACATCAGTTAATTATAAGGATCTTGTTGATTCCGTATTTGGTTTCTTGAGTCGGATCTTGACCTGCTCGTCAGCGTGCAACGCGGCGAAATAGGCTGACCGCTCGCTTTCTTCTTCCTCGGCTACTAACGATCGCCCGCAGTCTAGCCGGAACTGCCGCATCGAATCACCTTCGCGTCACAATCTTATCCCCTAGTTTGCGTTATTACACTGGCAACTTGTACAAACCGCATTCCGTTGTTGTCAAACTTGTCTGTGTTACCCTGTCAGTCAGGAAGTGAGCAATCTTGCTAAACCCATCCGGAAGCAAATTTGTTTCATTGCGGACTTCCTTTTTTGCATCTACAAAAATCGCGTTGCACCGTTTAGTGGGAGTTTACTTGTTTTCGATAGAGTGAACGCCACACTAAAGCACTGTATCCGCCGGCGCCTAAACAACAAAATTTAAGGTGTCCCCCGCACTCTGCAAAACCAGTCCTAGCGGCCGCCATTCCGGTGCTCTTATTGTTCGACCATAGTTTGTTTTGGTTGACGACACGTGAAACAGTTCCTCCCTTTGACGGCTGTTGAGTCAACGGCGTCGACTTGTCCATGCATGTCTGCAAGTTTAACTCATTAAATAGGTTGCGGTGCGCCCGGCGGATTAATTAAACGATACACTGACGAAGCAATAAACTACGTTTATCTCTACCCGTCGTTTAAACGTAAAAGAGGTTGAGTTTTGCTGTAATCTTTACAATTAACGGAACGATATACTACGCCTTCTCACAAGTGGAAGAAAAATCAAAACAAAGACAACTCGTAGTCCGTAAAACGGTTCTCCGCAGTCAGAGTTTTTCTAGCTATTTTTCGCTGCGGGATATGGATTTGAAGCTTTGATACTGGAGGACGAAAACGATGTTTCCTTATACGAATTAGAGGAAATTCACTTCCTTGCAGATTTGGCAGATTTTTGCCACTGCCGTTCCAAAGCGAACACCGCGCTTGGGAACGGCCGATCGGCCAAACCAAAAATGTCGAACTTGAAAATAAATGCACAGAATCGAAACTGTTCGCGAAACTGACTAAAGTCATCTTCGTAATTCGTAAACAATTTAATTTGACTTATGTGAGTCATGAGAGCGCGCGCCTCCGGCCCCCCAGACTTTACTTGCGTGACTGATGCCATGGCTCACAACAGTGCACTCAGGACTCAGAACTTGGCACTTGGAAAGTTGGAATGTCAGATTTTCATTATTTGTGCGAATCTGGTGATCACACTAGGATTAAACGGCTTCTCAACAGCTTCTGCCTTAACTTTTCTTAGCATTTTTCGACGCTACGCTGTTTAGTATTCAAAACTATCCAGTCTGACAATTAGCAGAACTTAATTTGTCTGAAATAAGCGCCATGGCCCCTCCAACTGGCTTACGCATCAAAACTGAAACGAGTGAACTTGATATACTCGTAGTCGTCGCGGATCTGGCATCATTGCGCCTCGGTAGTCCTGATCCCACACCTTCCCATCCTCCGACATGCACCAGCCCGACAGCGAATTACAGTAGCGATTTTGTACTCTGCTCCATATCGAGTACCGAGGATGGTCCCAGCCCGAGAAAAGCAGAAGAGAAACCAGTGGCAAGGAACTCGCAGGTTCGCAGTTTGCGCGTTAACACTTAACAGGCATAACATTGGCAATTTATTGTTCAATGGTATAACTGAATATATGTTACAATGAATAATTTCATAGCTTGTAACTCAAGTCACCATTCAGTAGCGCGTGTTTTTCTTGATATTTTCTAGCCTTCTTCTTACTTTTTGGGAAATATGACTATACAAATCTGACAAATAACTTTTTCCGCAGTTTCTCGTGGCCAAACTGGTTATCGGAGAAATTTGTTTCAAGTTTGTTGGGACTGACAATGCAGCCAGAAGGTTTTTGTAATTATTTAGTTCCAGGTGTTGCATGAGACACTCGTAATTAACAAATTCCAGATTTTTTTTCTTAGAGAACGATTATGTTCACACTTTAACAGGGTGGTATGTGCTTGGCTTCGCCTAGAAAAAGAAAATTCCAGCGCAAGCGTAATCTTCAGTGGGTGATTTTTGAAAAATGCCTACTTCGAAGTATCCGTTGAATTACAAATTTATCATTGGGCTTTGTGGCTGTTCGTTATATTGCCGTTATTGTTAGATCATGTCTGTCATCACACATGGAAACACCGTGTTGTCGGTGTTGAATATCTTCTGAAATACTGTTTTTGGAGTCCGACTAGTTGTTCACCAGTGTTTGAACCTATCCGTGTTGTTAAATATTCGTAACACTTAACACAACTTGTTTTCCAGGAAGAGGATGGAGACTGGATCGATGAAAGTGAGGAAGGCGAAGGAAGCGAGGAAGAGGGAAAACATTTGGATTCTGTCGAGTAAGTCCTTTTTGATTTTACCAGATTGTTCTGAAGCTCATTTCTTGCGTCTAACTTGACAGTTAATTTTTCAACGAAATTAGTTTTTAATTAAACAATGTGTGAAATGTCGCAGGGTGTTTCACAATGAACTGCGGAAACCGATTTGCGTTCCGTGGCGAGTCGAAGGGACTACTTGAGGGGCGGAAGTATGCTCTGCTAGCCGAAACTTCATTTTCGAAACTTTCTTTCGATTAGCGTTTATGCTCTAAGCCGTGAAAAGTTGCGCTGATTAGCACAGTAAAGCTGCAGCTAGAAATGCTCTCAATGCGACGAATTTGCTTCCGCCCGTAGGAATAATGCCTCGTCTCCTCACCCGTCACCGTATGCAAAACATGCTTCCCAGTTTACGTTTAATTCATTCCTGGCTTCCGTAAACGCTGTTCGTTTTCCTCATTACTTGAAGAATAAATTACAGCGGATATTATGGTTTAAGTGCCGTGACTCTGACGTTTGTTTGTGTATTACTGGAAGCGCACCAAGTTTGCCGGGTTTCAGTGCCTTTACTCTGTAAAGCTGTTTCGCATTCTTCCAGTTTTCCTTGCATTTATGCAGCAGCGCATGCACGGTTGATCGCGTGTACCGCTAATTGATCGTAGAATAGTCTGTCGGAGTGCAAATTTTAACGGACTGAAAAGGTTTCTAAGTTGAGTTGCATATCATGAACCCAGGTTGACAGTTCAGTATGTTTACAAAACAACTAATTTCAGGGATATAAGGCCTCAGTAAACTGCTTCAGCCCTGTGAAACCTGTAAAAAACTCGAAGTGATGCTCTGCGTCTGGTAACAAACAGTACACAGTAACATGAACCTGACAAACAGACTGAAATGGGTCAGATTTTTTGTCGTTGCTCGTTTTTAAACGCTGGATTTGTGTCATGAATCTTACTTGAAATTTTTTTAATTGTTTATTATGCCGAAGAGATTATGGTCCCGGTAATGGGTTGTTTGCTGCAGAAGGAAATAAATAAATGTTAGCGAAAGATTAAACTTTTATTGCAATAAATGGACCATCTGGAGAAATATCGACAGGCTCATGAAAAAGGCGATGGACTGTTCGTGTCATTTCTGTCCTACCTTTGGATTGTTCCTCATTAGAGTCTCCTAACTTAAACTATATCTTGAAGGTATGTAACTTGTGTTGTTCTAGGAATTGGCGGCATTGGCCACTCCTCCCGGACGGCAGATGCTTCGACCTAGCGGCGCGGTTTATCTGGGACGATCTGATGGTCCGTTGTCCCCGGACGATCTACGAGTGGTACGCTCCACTGCTGAACGTTCTCCAGCACACTTTCCCCGTCAACAAGGGCTTTATTATCACTCCGCGACGGAGTAAGGTGTGTGAAGATGACATGTTTGAGTGGCCTTTCCTGGAGGTATCCAGAGTGACGCGTCGCTACCCATTGCGCATCCGTACCGTTCTTATTGTGCACGGAACCAATCAGCCGGCTTCCATGAAGTTCAGCTCCGACTTTGCACAGTATGCGACAAACGAGACCGCTTTTATTTGTCGCAATGTCCTGGCGGAACGGCAACAAACGGCGGTTTTTTGGCTGGGCTTCTATGGTTTTTACTGGGGTTTTGGCATCCAGAAGGTGGGGAAGGAGGTCCAGCGGATTGCGCCAGCGTCGGATGTGTGGGTGGATATTGAACAGATCGCGTCGGAGAAGCAGCTGCAGCAGCTGGCCAGAGCTGTCGAGAAAGGATTTCCTCTTCCGGAGCCCGATTACTGGTACGTACTAATTCTCAAACTGCAATATAATGTTTTTACATCATCCTTCTACAATGAGCGAAAACTAAGGCTGGCCTTAACCAGAAGCATAAATAACCAAGCAGAATGTCAGTAACAATGAACTTGTAATGCAATGAGTGGTTTGAAGAGACTCCTTTCTCTTGCATTATTTTTTACATCCATGTAGATATTAACTAATTTTTGTCTGAATTTATTTTGCCACCTTTTTTGAACCGCATTCCCGTAAATGCCCATTAAGGACATGTGATACACACAACTTCGCACACCTATGATAGATGGAAAAGGAAGCAACTTACAGAAAGCACTCACAACATACAAGTCTCTGGAACAAAACGCGCGCAAGTATGCGCGTCACTGGTCATTAATTTTTTCGAATGCATAGGTGGAGTTTTGCTAAAACAGTTTAAAGTGATGTCTAGCGGAATGAATTGGTACGAGTGCTGTCGAAAACATTCTCAAGGGGTGCTTTCCGGAGACATGGAGCCGATTTCAGATTTGACTGGTCCTAAATTCAGTTGTAAAATACTTTGTTTTTAAGACTAACCTTATCGGCGGACCTCAGCTTTCCGCCTAGTCAACAAATTCAGTAAAATTTAAAGCTATGGTATAACATACGGGCGTCCATGCTCCCTCCTCTTAAATGTCGTTATCAATTTTTCTCTGTGTAGGCGAAAGCATCCCTGCCCGTTGCAGACCATATTCCATCGCTGCGGCAAAAAGTACACTGCCAAAGAAATGTTGACTGGATGGATGGGAGCCTGGGTCGGTGTCTTGACAGCCATGTTCCCAGCCAAAGCCGGATACTTACTGCAGCTGGCAGGTGATCCCGGCAATGCGGAGAAGACTCCTCTGCTGAAGATTGTGAAAGTTGATCAGGATGCAAAAGGCATAGCCAGTACACGAACCATCCTGATATTTGTCAGCCGCAGTGTGCATCTTCAGGAGACGGCATCCGGTGTGAAAAAGGTGCCCGCAGTGCATGGTATTATTGCAGACGATATGCTGGAACTGGTGTGTCGAACGGTCGGTCAGGACAAGGTAAGCATAGCAATTGTTTACATGTTGTTGTTGTTGCATGTCTTGGGAGTACTGTCGGCTTCACTGTTCTTGCGCTCCAGTTTCGCATGTGTTGTCGCTTAATTTAGTTGCTGTCTGTCCCAGGTAATGTGGATTTATGCGGTTCCTCCTGGATGGATTGGTGGAGAAGCGGGTCTGGCTGAAAGTGCCGAGTCTAACATGAGTTCGACCCCACGTACCAAGTGGCATTAGGTGGTACATGGTCGGTCTTCGCTCACGGATCTGAAGAATCTTGGATGCCTTGGTCGCCTTATTTAAACTTCTTGCTAGCAGTTAAACAATCATGTGTGTTTGTTTTCTGTAATATTATGGTCACACGCTATGTTTTCCTTGTTCCCCTGAACGTTTTCTCTTCGTTGCTCCTTTGAAAGCAGTGCTGTCCAACAGCTCTATGTTAGCAGCTTTGGGTCAGGATGGTAGAGTGTCGTTTTACTGACAAAATATCCTATCACCATCGGTACCTACCGTATATGATGTAGCCACGAGGATAAAGGTCAAACCTGTTTTGCGCGTTTTTTAACTGACCAGACGTTTGAGTGCCCTGGATGGCTTGTATGCTCCAAGGGAAATGAATAAATAAATAATAAACAATGCTGTGTGGAGTTTTATCGGGTTTCGAGAAACTTCAGATAATTCTGATTCCGATCGAACCAGTTAACTGACATAATCATGATCGACGGAATTTCGATAACTGCGTAAATCACAACACCGATCACAGAATACCGGCTAAAAATAGAATGCACCATACTCTGCTGATGTCCTTTGTTAACGCGAAGCTCATGTGCATATTTGCTGATAACTTGAACTTTATTTGGCGTTAGCTGACAAAGTGAAAAGGACATCCAAACCAGTCCACGAAACATTTCAAAATGTCCGTAAGTTACTTGTATAAGAAAGAACGGGTCAACAGCCTGGAACTGTATCCGTATTTTATCCAATATCCGGCCGTATACGCCGAACATGTACAGAACATGGAGAATGAATTGTCCATATTCGCAAGAGCCATTTAACTGTCGCATTCGATGCATATGGATACAAACCCAAAACCTGCATCAAGCGAATGCAGTACTCAGGGACTGGAGCAAAACATTGCGATTTCTTCGTTCCGGTCATTATTTAGCATAGCAATTTTCAGCTGTATGAAAAATAATTTATGCTTTTCAGTTTCATGGACAAACGTCAGAGTTCGAATGTCTCGTCGATTGCAGTTTGCATAACGTAAATACATCAACTTTTTGTGTATCTTGAAACAGGTGTCATATCCAGCAATGGACCAGCATATAAAAGGCTTCGAGAGAAAGGTACAATGATAGGATTACTTACATTTTACCATAACTGCAGTAAGCAGTGATGTGTTTGTCAATATTTTTCAGTATTAGGTATGATTGCACTGAACATAACCTGCCGTATACGTATCATTACGCGGGCGCTCGGCTGATTCGCATACCGATAAGCTTATAAGCTTATCGGTTGTCATGACCAGAAGCAACAGGAACTCCAGCTCAGCACTTGTAGGTTGCGATTTGAAGGGAGCTGCTAATGTTGCTCAGAGTCTCAGTAACGCTTTTACAGCTTTCAGTTACGGTTTCGGTTATAACGTTGAGAGGTTTACTGTTTGCCTGTGTATCCTAATTACTTGCGGCTCTGTTGTCTGCGCAATGCTCCATAAATTACTGTCGCTCATTGTTTTCACTGGATTCATCCTCCATTCACAGATGGGATACTTCCACGACTGCGCCACGCTACCATCAGGTTTACCGAATAAATTAATTGTTTAAAAAAAAACTGCGATCTGAAACCATTCGAAAGAACTGTTTCCGTAGAGTATGATCTACAGTGGAATTTGCATAAAATGTATTTGCAGAACCCTATGTACGTAATATGTACGATTTTTTTAACAGCCTGCTTCCGAGGTCTGTAGGTGGAGGTCTCCGAAATGTGAAAAAAGTTCGAGTTACGTTAATTACAATTAAAAGATGACATCAAGCAGAAATCATGATATATCCAATAGCCATAGCCAATATTACAATATCACAGTAATGTACAACAAACAATCAGAAACGACAAGTCAAGGGTACAGTTCGCTTCGATTTAATACAGATATGATAATTACCAGAATTGTAACACTGAATCATCACTGTTGTATGTTGCAGCGCCGGATATGCTACCCTTCCAGACGCCATCCACAACTACAACAGGACAAAACAGTGTGATAGTAGGTGAAGCAGCCGAACTGTGGTGCGAAGGCATTGAAATCCAGTCTAATGATAATGTTAAATGGAGCAAGCGAGAAGGACCACTTCCCCCTAGCTCGCGCTTGGAAGGTTGGTCTTGGTGCTAATGTTAACATTGTGATACAATACTCACATCAGAAGCCTAACTTTAAGCCGATCCTGTAAATAAACTACGTATCTACGCCGTACATAAAACCATGATTAATATTATCCCATATAGACAGTGCAAGATTATGACGTACTTGAAGTATCGGTCTTGTTCTTAAGTGGATATTATACCCTAATAGATAATTATCTACCCTAATAGATAATTATCCTAATTTTCCTCATTAACCTTGTTATCCTTATAAATAAATACATAAACCCCTATTAATGACATTGCTCTCTAGTTTAATAGCAAACCGTCTGGTTTGGAGCACTTGGTGTTAGCTTCGTTAACATCTTAGCTCTTGGTTTTTACTTAGCTATCTTTGTATTAATTGAAGGTGCGTCGTTGATCATCGACAATGTTAGCGAAGACGATGCGGGACATTACACGTGCAGGAATAGGATCAATGGAAACCGGGTAGAAATGATCCTTTATGTGCACAGACTTGTGTCTGCGTGATTGAGCCGAGAGGCAGAAACGACCACCCTTGCCAGATTACGTAAGCTGACGGGTTTTCACCCCGTCTTGCCGGTGAATTACTTCCATCCAGATGCCTGACAACCTTTTTATTAGCCCACATACAAATACGTAGCCCACATACAAATACGTTTAGAATCGCTCTTTTTTTATCATCAATGCTTTTCGAAGTGGCTCGTCAGTACTTGGGCGCAGTTTGCATAATTGTTTTTATCCATATTAGTATTCATATCTCTTGCAGGTATTGTTTGATGTAGCTCATTAAACAAACAGTGAAGCTTCAGACTCAGGCTTCCAGCATATCCAGTACGTAACTTCATTTTTTCGTTTCTACAGCACTTTCATATTACCGTGATGGAAGATAACCCGTAACATTCCGCCACGATATTACTATGTCATCTCATATCATATTTCATACCGGCACAAAACACACGAATCTGAGTTCAGCCATAGCTTTAGCAAACGCTTCATTCCTTCGGAATACTCTCTTGTTAACCACTGAACTTGAAATTATAATCCTTCGGAATTTGATAGTGCTAAACTGTACAGTCTCTGCAGTTGACTGCCACATTTGGTAGACATCTTTCGCGATATGAATTATGGATATCTGGTTCTGGAGATCACGGTAAATTTATGTACGATATAACTTGGGTTTTCCAGGTGCGGAAAGCTGGACCCATGCGTTCCCACGCAGTAGCTTTTCTTTATGAATTTAGAAACTCGAGAGCGATTTTGTTGTGGCAAGTTATGACAGCCACTTATTTGTTTCTGTAAATACACCGGACAAGTCGCTTCTTCGGTCGTTGTGCTTTTGGTCTGGGCGTGGTTAACACAGGTACGAGTACGCCTACGGAATCAAAGCCCCTTACATTGCAGATTTTATCATTTTCGTTGTTTTTAAAACCCTCAGTTCCTTACATCGATGTGTGCCGCTGGTACTTCTTACGGGATTCATGCAGAAACTGCGACGAGAGGGCATTGCTATACGATGTCATATCCAACAGAAAAAGCGGACAGACATTAACAAATTACTCAATTGTGTACCTCTAGTCCCGGCCCAAGTACTGCATACTCTTAAGGCAGGTTTTGGGTTTGTATCCATATGCCTCAAATGCGTCAGTTAACTGGCTTTTGCGAATATGGACAGTTTTGTGTTCTTTCTTACATATTTGGCGTATACGGCCGTATATTTGACAAAATGCGGATAGAGTTTCACGTTTGATAGAAAGGTCACGAATGCAGTCAAAGTTGTCGCTGAGATCTTTGGTGCTATTGTCCTTTATGAATGTGCAGAAATAGTTACCGCGTGCACAGGAATTGTGGGAGAGATGCTGAATAATCGACAGGAAAATGTTATTCTATCTTTTGAAACGGACGGGGCCTGGGTCACTCTGGGATCAATGGTCAATGGTTTTATGCAGTAATGCTGTGAAGACCTATAACTGAATATTACCTATCATTACAAAATCTAGCTGCTTAGCAGAATTTACGTATACGTAACTGTCTATGTAAAGGATCAAAGTTCCCATCGCTTTTAAGACAAAACTGAAGGCGTTGTAATCAATTGTTGTTCATTCAGTTCGCAGTAGATCATGTTACAACCTAACCAGGTTCGTCGCGCCATTGCATCATGTCCGAAGATCCGAGCGAACGTATGATGGAAAAGTACCAGATCTTTCTCGCACAATGTAGTGAATCGGATGGAGCCGTTTCCGCGATGGCACTGTCCTACATTAAGAAAACTTTCCTTTTTACGGTGAGTACACGTCGGATGCTGGTGATATACAGCAGAACCTTTTACGGTCGTCGCTTGGTTTGCAGTTGATATCGCTAGCATTGAGCTACTGGGTTGCCATCTGCGAAATTCGAGATGCGAGACTGGGTATGCTTGAGGCACCGAATCTCTCCTTTCGACAGTCCCAAGAGCTGTTGGATCATGTGCGTCGAATGTCGACCGTTACATCTAATGTTTCATGCTGAATATGTCGATAACATTAATATTACTTTCACTGCGTTGAAAAATTCGATGAAGCCACAGGTTTTCTCGATCTATGCATAGCCTGCAGTATGGAGGCAGCGATCGGAGTCACTGGTTGCGTGGGACAAGGATGCATTCCAACAGAGCGATATATGTACCGCAAAAGTCGCAGCAAGCTCACAACATTAGATTGAACATTTCGCCCGTATCTGCGTGGACCATTTCGAACGCTGTTATAAATTCTTCTCAAGTTTTGTTATAAATGTGCCGTGTGCGGAATCGAAGATGCGAAAATGTTTTGCGCTTTGCTGCTCTTCGGCGGATTGCACCACAGTCATGTTTTGTGGCTTGTTTAACAGTGCAAACCTTTTACTGTCTGCTGATAGCCTGATACAGCTTTCCTGTCGAAGGTCATGCCTGCCCGTGGTTTCAGGTTAATTTATGTAGCTGATGCAACAGACAGATTTTAGTTTCACTGTTATGGAGGAAAATAATATGTACATAGAGTAGGATCTCCAGTCCGGCTAATTGTAACTCTGCAGATAGAAATTTTGGACGAATCCATAGCCGACCTGGATGAGACTGTAAGAGTTTTGTGGGTATCAATTCAGTGTACAAAGGCAGGTGCTTTTGTCTATAGGGTCGAGAATACCGAAGTTGAAATGAAAATAATATAACACGACATGAACTGATGTGAAAGTTGTACTGTAAGAAACGAAAACAATGAACTTTCCTAAAGTTTTCAGTGATTTTCATCAACGAATGCCTGAAAGAGTACATGTACAGAGTAAATACCCATGGACAAAATGAAACCCCAAACTGCACTCAACAAAAACTGACAAACCACGGTAAAAAGCATTACTGATCCTAAAAAAGGCGCGATTCTAAGCGTACAAAACTCTCTAATCCAATAAAATTTTTATTGGGCACCAGGACGGAAGTTTGATTGATCAGCAAGACAGAACAGTAAGTCTAAGAAAACTGACAAGGTTTAACGTTTCTGCCCTTGGCCTCTCTGGCCAAATCAATTGGACCAGAATCCAAGATCTCCAGATTGCGAATGCAACCTGTGAATCCGACGGAGTGCTGGCGGGCTGTCAAGAAGGTAATATTGGACAAACCGCCTAAAAAGGTGATCCACATATTCCCTTTATAAGCCAAACTGAACGGATTAAACAAAGTCGAGATTATACAGGATTACTAAGCACGTTAAGACCCTTAAACAAATTTAATTTCAGAGTGTACCTAAGTTGCTGGAGTCATACTGTATTCGACGCCATGCAAGCATTTAAGGTTATAAGTATACCTCAAGGTACGCTATGCTAGTACTAACCAATGAACAAATTGCCAGTGGTATCTAAACGTCTCATGGTTCCTCTCGATGTCCCCGAGCTAATAGACGCATCGTTATCAATGCTCAAAATCCCCTCGTTCTCCGTGCGTTTGATGCTGACCTTGTGCCAACCATTGTCATCCAAGCGCATGTTGGACAACACTGGTGG
>JAQGAU010003516.1:0-13072 GCA_034698045.1 Paramacrobiotus richtersi
AAATGAGATATCTTTTTTTATGGTTGACCTTATCTTGATAACGTAAACGGTTTCATGGCTTTATGTGACCTGGTTTTGAATTTCTGCTGAATTTCGAAATAGGCTTTACTGGTTTTACACTGGCCTTCGTTGAACTAAAATGAAAGAAAAATCCGTTAAATAATTGTTTTATGTTTGTCTTTCTCTGTATTTTCTCTTCGGGAGAAGAAAAATTGGACTCGGTTCTGGAGAGAGATTAATCTTAATTATCCTTGTCATTTCAGGGTCATGTCGCGCAACTCCAAAAAGACAACGTCGACATTGCCATAGCCATTGAGCGCAATCTGACCGGCGACTGGGATGACACGACCCTCTTCCGTCGTCGTGCCAAGCGTGTCTACTTGGTGGTGGAGAATGTGCTATCCGACACGCAGTACTGGGTGGCCGTCGGCGGTGTGGCTGCATTCTACGCCTTATTTTATCTTACTTTTCGGATTGCTCTGTGTTTCGGATTCTTGACGAAACGGACCGTCAATGTACCGGAAAGACCGGCCACACCGGATGTGGAAAGTAAAGGCGGTCCGCTGGGCGATGACGGACACGAAATGCTGCCGCAGACGAGATCCCGTACGGTTAGTTTTAAAGATGAGGTGGATGAAGAAGGGGCGCGGAGACGAGCTATGGCAAAGGTATGTAACGTTCGGCTTTTCGCATGTGCATGTGAAACTACTCCTCACACTTTTTACCGCATCATGCATGATTGTCACTTACATTTTTTACTGCAGGATTGTTTGCCGCATGTGAATGGTTTATTATGCTCATAGCACGATTTTTCGAAGTATTCTTTTGAATGCTTTGCACGAAAGATCTTTGTTATTTATTTTTACTTTTTTTATGGCAGTGTTTGTAGATGTCTTTCTTCTCAGTTCCAAACCTTCTCTTTCCTTTTTGTTATTTTTCTTCGAATTATTTTTTTTAATTTTATTTTTTTTTGAAAAGTGAAATGAGTCGTCTTTTTCAGAATAAGATAGAACCAGAATCAGATAACAGTGCGGATAATGCAGACGCTAACGCTAACAACTCTCATGAAGAACGAAATAAGGCTGAATCCGGTAAAAAGGATCACAGTCACCACACTGATGGCCATCGCAGTAAAATTGCTGAAGTAAGTACATGCTTATCTTCGAAGAAACATTCCTTCGTGCCACCAACAGCAGGTCATAAAGATTGTCAGGCTGCACGACAGTGTGTGAAAAACTTAAGGTTTCGATAGAATGAAGACAATGTAGCGTGCTCATGGGTTTTGGGGTGAGAACGTGCCTCTCATTGTGAAATGTGGTGTGAAAAAAATGCTAACCGAAATTGGATCGATATGCGATGTAACGGCCAAACTACTGTTGCAGAAATCGTCCGGGGAACTATCGAATAAACACGATGGAAAGGGCGGGACGGAGGCCCATCCTGAGCCATCCAGTGACTCGGTGGTGTCCGAGCGGTTGGACAAGGACAAGAACAAACTGGACGTGGAAGCCGAGGAGGAAGATAAAGCGGCCTCAGTTGCAGACGATGGTCTGAGCGATGCGGAACGGCATCGGGCCTCGTTGGCCTCCAAAGCCATCATCACGGTGACGGAAACGTCCATGCGGCCGATGCGACGGATGATGCACAGGGATCGGGCCTACAACTGGACGCTGTTGATTATCGCCGTTTTCTACTCACTCCCGGTGATTCAGCTGGTGCTGACGTATCAGAGGGTTATGGAAACCACGGGGAATATGGATATGTGCTACTATAATTTTGAATGCTCCCATCCAACCGGTAAGATGACCTGTTTTTGCGTTACATGTTTTACGATTTTATATCTATTTTAAAATGTTTGGAACTTTTATTTTCTTCTTCTGGAACTGTTACTTAAATTTTTTGTATATTTTTCCACATATTTTTTATATATTTTCTGGGATCGAAAATCACCGAGTTCTTGAACTGTATTTGTTCTTCAAATTTCTAAATGCATTCTTTGTGGTATTTGTGTCTTTTCTGCCGATTCGTCTGGGTTTTCTTCGTTTTCATAATTGGTAATTTGCGGGGTGTTCCTTTTCTTCTTCACTTTTTTGTAATAATTTATATCATACAGCTCGTAAAGCGATGAATGCACAATGTAATCCTAATGAACCATGGAACTTTCTAGCCTTATTCAGATTTTAATGATCGATACCGCGTTTTTTTCGCAGGGCGTCTGAGCGACTTCAACCATGTCTACAGCAACATCGGTTACGTATCACTGGGACTGTTGTTCTGTCTGATCGTCTGGAAACGTCACAAATACCACTACCGCCACGAGCGTGAACTACTGGAGGAAGTGGAAGAACACGCTGTGGGTCTGCCGCCACAGTACGGATTATTCTACGCCATGGGTATTTCCTTGATGATGGAGGGTGTTATGAGTGCCTGCTATCACATCTGCCCGAATTACACTAATTTCCAGTTTGATACATCGTTTATGTATCTGCTGGGTGGGTTGTTCCTGCTGAAGATGTACCAGTCCCGTCATGCGGATATCAGTCCCCATGCGCAGGTGGCCTACGCGGTGTTCGCGTTGTGGATCTTTATCGCCGTGCTGGGCGTCGTCATTGATCGACAGTGGTTCTGGACGGCGTTTGCCGTGATTCTGATTGTCCTGTCCATTCCGGTTGGGGTGCAGATTTACTATATGGGCACATGGAAATTTGATATCGGTACAAAATATTTCTGGGTTTTGTTTTCTTTTGCCTGGTTCCCAAACGATATTTTTACTAATTTTTGTATTACACTTTTTGTTAGTCCTTTTTCTCTTTATCTAATTGACAACCTACCTATTCTAATTTATCTTTCTTTTCTCTGTTCAGAATTTTTCCTAATGATGTTCGGTGTCGCAGTGTTAATCTAAAATTAGCTCTTGGACGTTTTTCCATATACTGATGTTTTGTAGGAATGTTTCCGCGCACTCTGAAGGTACTATGTCAACGTGATCGATCCAGTTACGGATGTACACGACCAACAGCCGTCGATCGGTTTGCACTTCTGATGATGATCTTTGTGGTCAACTGGCTGATGGCCATCGGTGGGGCCATTTTCGCGCCGAGTGATTTCTCCACGTTCCTTTTGACGATCGTATTGGCCAATGCCTTCCTTTATTTCATATTTTACATCGTCATGAAAATCCGATCAGGGGAATCCATCCCGCGGCTGTCGATGTTCTTCATGCTGTTGGCAACAGGAACGTGGGCGGGTGCCATATATTTCTTCTTTTTCAGGTATCTGTCGACAAATTACGTATATAATGTGCACTTTTGTGTAGTGGGATATACTGAATATAAATTTTAAATTTTACCTATAATATCGTGTAGACTCTACGTGTAGTCAGAATCTTTTGAAAACGCGAAGAAACATTAATCCCGCTGATTTAAGTTTATGTTGTTACAGCGTGTTCAGAATAGTAGAAAACAGTATTATTTTCAACTCCAGAGACGGTTTAGGATTTTAGCGTGTTTATCTGTTATTTTAATGTTATTTTTACGGTTTATGATTTTAGTTATTTATTTTTTTTAAATTTTATTTTTACGTTTTATGATTTTATTTATTTATTTTTTTTAAATTTTATTTTTACGGTTTATGATTTTATTTATTAATTTTTTTTAAATTTTTTTGTTACGGTTAATGATTTTATTTATTTATTTTTTTTAAATTTTATTTTCACGGTTTATGATTTTAGCGTGTTTATGTGTTATTTTAATGTGACAGATTGACGAACTGGGTGCTAACGCCCAGTGTGAGTCGGCAAGGGAACAAGCACTGCTTTTTCCTGGATTTCTACGATGAACACGATGTGTGGCATATGATGTCAGCCTGCAGTATGTTCTTCAACTTTATGATTCTCTTCACCCTGGACGATGATCTCTTTTCCGTGCCCCGAGGGGAAATTATTGTTTTTTGAGCTTTTTATCCCTTTCTGACGAGTACGATGTCAATAATGTGTTTTTTTGATTTTATGCAGTTTATACACATTTGAGTAAGCAGTTTTGGACTGATTTCGGCAGCTGTGAGTCTGTAAAATCGTAACTATTAACTTCTGGATTTTATGGACTGGTAATGGGTTTCACTGTTTTTGGTTTGACTGTAATGATGGTGCATATTCTCCTGTTGGTATTTGTATGATTTTTGCGAGCGAATTGTTAAAATTTTGTAGCTGTCTTCTTGGACTTTTGTTACTGTGCCAAAACTGCTGATAAGCAGCAAAAAATCAAATAAATCAGCGAAATTCGTGAACTCTATTATATAACACGCTAAAGACACTTCAAAAATAAGGGGATTTTATGCCAGTTTTGTGGCGGTTAACAAAAGATAAAAACAAGTGACACTCTGTACAAAAGAACAACAACCACTTCTCATAAAATAATCATAAATGATGAACATTCCGATGGTTGTTTTTAGGTCGAAATAAGCAACAAACATTCTTTGGTTAACAAGTAAACAGTACATTTCACCATGAGCGATGCATCTTTTTTGTCGGACCAGATCAAGAACGGAATAGATTTGGCAACTTCCAAGCCAAACAGCAAGCACTAGTGGACAATCTGGTGGAGCGGCTCGGCACGAATCGTCTCGAAGTCCAGCTGTGCATCGAATTCCTCGTCCACCTCTCCGACGACAGCGCTACAAAAGAACAATTTTCAAAAATGTCGGAAAACCGTTCCCGCAACCGTTACGCGATATTCTACTGATTTAACAAATAATCAAATTCAAAATTTTAACAAAAATATAAAAAATATAAAAAAAATATAAAAAAAGTATTATAATAATTTAAAGTATTAAAAGTATTCAAATAATCAGATTTAAAGTATTTTGATTTGGTTTACGGAATATGAATGGCAAAAAAACCGCGACAAAGTTCTTACATGTTGTCACCGCGGATCATGTACACTCCGAGTGGAACCGTCTGTACAGGGTCGAAGGAACTGAAGACCCGCTCGCTGGCATCGGTTAGCACGACATTGATGGTCTGATCGTAGCCCTGGAATGTGCCCTGTAATAGTATGCTTCGTTAGTATCCGTTCAAGTTCTAGTATAATGCGAATTCGTACAAGCAGGGTCCTGCCGTCGTTGGTGATGATGAGGACTTTCTTGTTGAAGAACGATTCCAGGGTCGAAGTCATTTTCCGTAAGCTGCACCTCACGAATCGCCTCGAAGACCAGGAGGAACTGAGAAGAAATGAAGGAACGGTTCAGTTTAAATCGAACAAGACGCTGGGTAAAACGAATGCTAAAATAAGTAAAATTCTCCGGAACTTAAATACTTCTAGTGAATAATGATAAACTATTAAAATGAAGTCGAGACTCGTTTTTTGATTTTCTGGGCCGCCGTTTTCCAACCAGACTGCCACCTGAAGACGACAACCATCATCGAGCAGGCAACCGCTGCCC
The DNA here is from genome assembly GCA_034698045.1 of Paramacrobiotus richtersi. Taxonomy (NCBI): domain Eukaryota; kingdom Metazoa; phylum Tardigrada; class Eutardigrada; order Parachela; family Macrobiotidae; genus Paramacrobiotus; species Paramacrobiotus richtersi. Next base: position 5,440 of record JAQGAU010003516.1, read on the forward strand.
ACTAGAGAAACTCACAACTAACCTGGAACGAATAGGTCAGTTTCCAAAGGTTGTTTTTATGCTTTGAACCTTTGGCTCGACAAAAATGGCAAGTAATTATGGTTACTGGAGTCATAACTAAAAAGTTATCCGAGTTACAAAAAAAGCGCTGTCTGCCGCCAAATGGCACGTGTGACCATCACACGTGTAGTTGGCTGGAACGAATGCTTCGACGTTCATAACCGGAAAAGGAACTGGACCATTCGTTCAGTTGGTATTCAAGCTCGAATGGTATTCAAGCTCGAACACTAATAAGCATACATACCTTCATGCAATAATGGAGTGGTTCTTATTTGGATTTCTACCTACCGGTTATAGCGATGCATGCGTTCTTCACCGATATCGCGAAAACATCAAAATTTCACATATCTCGATGACATAATTTTATTGTGTGCACTGCGTTTACTGACATTTCAGAATTCGTATTCTGGAACGAATGCAGAGGCGGTTTTAGGGGGGGGGGGGCGCGCTGGCGCAGTTTTTTTGGCGCCCGTAAGCCATACGCGCCCGGAACGGGCGCGCATGGCGCCGGGTTTGGGAATTTTTGCGAGCGCAGCTGGCGTGATTTTTTTGAGATTTAACAGGCGCATCGGGCGCTCTTCCGCGAAAGTCACTTTTGTAAGCTGAAACCGAATAGTGCAATATAAAATTGTTTACGATCGTGATGTATTGACGAAAAATACTTTATCTGAGGTTTTTTTTTAATTAACTGGCGTATGCCGTCAGTGCCGGATGTTCCTAACTTTTCTCTTATTCTATTACTACGTGCATTATGCGGTTCAATAACACATTTTACCACCATCCCTTTCGCATTACATTTTAATCTTGTAATCCTACCCTCTTAAACTTGTGATCTAAAGTTGCCTTTTGCAACAAGCTGGCAGCTATCGCACTGCGGTGCCAGAGCTCGAAAATATCAACACAATTGAGCGATAACAAACACAGTAGCTTCAGAAGCAGATAGTTGTAATCTGATTCCAAGGAAAAAAGGTAAAATTTTTCCACTATGCTGCGCAATTTTTTATTATGACGAAAGAAGTGTAAGGAATTATTGTGGCGCATTAGCGCAAAGATTTTTTTTCCACTAACGTTCAAAAATTTTTCGAACTGGCGCCGCTGGCGCAAAAAAATATTTCGAACGGGCGCAGCTGGCGCAGACCGTTTTTTGGTACTGGCGCGGCTGGCGCAGGGGTGCTGCGCCTCCCCCTTCGGCCGGACCTAAAGCCGCCTCTGAACGAATGCACAAAACAGCGTACGAGTACCAGCGGCATCGAAACTCAAAATTGAAAAGAAAAAAATTCAGATTATCGCAAAACAGTGATTCGGAATTGCATTGTATAAAGGCAAGAGAAACACAAAAAATGAGCAAAAAACTATACACACTGTTAAGCGGAAAAAGACTGGTAATCCTCCTACTGCTCGAGCACCTCCAGCTGGACAGTCAAGATGGCGCGTTTGATCGCCTGCAGCAATTTCGGCTTATGTTCGGGGCTCGTGTCCGCAATGGAAGCTGCCACATAATTAACTAGAAAATAAAAAAATGTCACTGGTTTTCACGTTTACAAACCACAAACGTTTAACTTACGGAACGTCTGTTCTTGTGCAACAGAAATCAGCGCATTTCCTGGCTGTGCAGCAGTCATGAAGTCGTTGGTATGCAGCTCCAGTTTACTCGCCGTCGGCACGGCCGCAGAGGATTGGGCTGTTGTCTGGCTGGTACTAAAGGGAATGTATGCTCGCCGCTTCTCCAGTCCGGAATTACGATACTCTGTGGAAAACAAACACTATGGTAATGGATAAGTGCAGGTCCTGCGAACTGTCTGCACGAAACAAAGATAAGTGCGTATTGCACGCTTTGAAACACAAGGCACCATGGTTGCTTCGTTTTCGTCCACTTTCACGAGAAGGTCGGTCACTTCTGCGCGATATATCCAAACCATCCGGTTTCTAAACAGTACTAGTGTGTATGACCTTAGGAGAGACAGCCTTTGCGAGTGGCTTAGTAGTGGAATTGCTATGCACTTTCTATACTTCTGCTCCTGTACTCGATGCGAACCAAATACATCGCATTATATAAACGCAGACCGAGTACGCACTCGCTAAGCGCACTTCACAATAAAAACAAGGCATGTAAAACAATACGGGTACTCAATTCTTCTTTAGGAGGCGGCGCTCTATAAGTTAATTAAAGAGAAAACTTTCTATAGTCATGTAAAGTACCTCGATTGGTTTCGATAAAGAACAATTTCTCTTTAACTTATTGAGATAGAATTGAGTACCACTAATGATACTTACGTGGTAGTCCGTGAATGGTGGAGGCGGAAGAGATATTTGCGGTTTCTTGTGGCGGCCGATACTCCTCAGATGCGGGCGAATCCATGCGTTCATACTGAAGGTCCGCCTCCTCTAGGTGGTCCTCAGACGGCTCAGGGAGGCCCGAATCGACATCACTAAGCGGCCTGAAATATGAAAGCCGATTACAATAAACATAAAGACGCCAAAAATCAGCGGTTTAAGGTTGCAAAAAAGTGAAAAAACACATCCGCCGTTCTGTAGACACGCCCAAAAGGCGGATATTTCGCCCAGTTACTAGATTTAACCGGCTTCTTGGTATACTTTACGGATCGGTTGCAGAGAATTTGGAAATTAGTGATCATGGTTTTGACTTTTGACCACTTCTTATATTCCGAAAATGTTTAATGCTCCGATCACAAACTAACTTTGTGTAACCAGCTGCATCGTTCAGGAAAGCCAGTTCTTCGTAGAAAGGCCAAAACAGAGCTCGCTGGGCTGCAGCACTGTCGGGTTCGGTGATAACCGAGCGGAGCCTCTTCTGATAGACGTTGCGGAGATTGTGCCATTGGTTTTTGCAATCAGCCACTACAGTAAAAACAATAAATTATGTCGAGAGATTCGTTTAATGTAGGCGGTATTATCATTCGCAAAAATGCAAAGTTCCTTGTGCGACCGTGTATGAAGCTGCTACAGCCGGCCGTCTGATCTCTGTTCACTGGGCAAGTTACTACCAGACAGCCTGGACTTACCAGTTTTTTTGGGGTGCCCGCCAATGAGACTTGCGATATTCTTCCACGCGCGCGCTCGCTGATCTTCGTTAGAATAACCAGGATCTTGCTTGTCATACAAGCAGTTCCACTTTCGGACATGACTAATAAGTTGATGATTTTCAGAGGGAGAAAATTTATTGTTAACGGCACGGCAGGATCGCTGGGGATGGACTAACTTACTGGCAGACATATTAAAACTGATGCAAGTTAACAAGTCACACGGCACCACAAATCGTGAGCATGAAATTTACCTACATAGTCTTATTCCATGGAATCAAGCTCGCAAACAAAATTAATGGACTGAAATTAAAGCTTTTGAATATTGTGAGCTTTTCTGAATCTGTGCATGGCGTGTATGGCCATAACAGCTCGTACGGTGCAGAGTGCAGACAGTCCTGTCACTGCCAACACAGAACTCTAGTGTTCTGTGCTCAGTGTGCTGCCAGCCAGACGCCCTTGCAAGTTCGCGTCTCTCTGATGCCAGGCAGCTGGCAGTCTCCGTCATCCGTTCACGGTTAACCGTGTCACGTGGAAATTCACTGGATGCAACCGTCGCCCACAGGTGGACGTCAATTTTTCTATGTCGCTACTACCTGTGCGGTTGCATGCGTTAACTTTTTACAAGTTTTTTCACTTCTTCTTGTTGATGTTTTATAAGGGGAGGAAGCGCAAACCAAAATTCTGGAGTAATTGGTATTGAAATTGGGAAATGGTCCGGCAAAAATTCCCAATCGTCCAGAAAATAAATCCCTTTTTCAACTCCAAAGTTACACAGGCGCGCAAGTGTAATTGATTTTCGCAGTAATTGTAAACGGGCCATACTAACTTAACTGCCCCCCGTTTTCGACATGCCAGGTGCTTCGCTGATATCTCATTTTTGAAATTACAGATGATTTTATTCACTATTCTGTATTTGTTGATTCAGTAGTTTTCATCCTTGTAAAGTTGCCTCCTGTTCTCATTTTGATGGTCAAGTTTGAATAAAGTTACGTTAGCTTCAAGTTGAATCGTGCCGCAGAATGGAGGAAGAGAACAAGAACAGTGATGATAACCACTCCGACAACGATTACGACGACTGTGTCATTGATGGTTTGGAAAAGACTTTTCATAGTAAGCTTCATGCTGTTGATCGCCTTTGCTCCTTGTTTCATTCAAACTGCTGTTCATCTCCTAAATCATGATTAGGTGATAAGGAACGTTCACCAGCTGAAGGACAGGATGAACCTGGTCTGGCTGATCCAGAATTGGATAGACCAAAAAGCGACAAGCCTGGTGATATGAATTTCTTCGTTCGTACTTCTGCAGCCAGCTTAACCGACATGGAAGGTATATCTTGTTCTGATCTGGCACAGCAGCGTGTTTTTTAAAGTAAAAGATCTTTTGATTAACAAAGGTTCTTCCCGTGATGTGCCCGAAGGTAGCTTTCGTCAATCATTTCTACAGCAGAAAGCTGAATCCGTTAGCAAGGCAAATGTGGTAGAAGGAAGTGCTGATATTCAGTCCAGCGTGAAAAAACGTAAGAGCGAGATATTGTACGCATGCTGAGTAATGACCGTTAATCAAATCATAACCAAGGCCATTCTCTACCAAAACTTTTGTTATTTTAGTGGTTATCGGTCGCGGTTTATCCCGCTCACTGTTTACCGTTGCGGATCCGAAAGCTCCTCTATTTGAATTAGGTACCGAGATAGTGTTTAATTTATTTGGCAACATTTTGAGTTTTTGTGTGCCACTGTCTTTATAGATCTGGAAAAACCAGCTCAGGTTAATCCTGCCCCACGTCGGAGGTTTGGAGGAGAGCGCGCTGCTACTTTTCTGTCAAAAGATGGACAGAGTAAGGCTTTATTTTCACTTTATTTACCCATGTCACACATTTAGTTTTTTTGCAGCTGGTGATTCATTACTTGGACTGGGTAATCCAGAGCCGGATGAGCCGGTACGCGAAAAGTTGTCCGATACCGAAAAGAAGCCAGATGAAAGCCCGTTCTGCTTTCGCTGCAAACTGCTGGGTCATTGGACGTCATCGTGTCGTAAACAGCGCCTGCCCAGTCCGCACAGTGCTCGTCGCGGAAAGCAAAACAAAGATTTCTGGAATGAGGAAAGCCGCCAGAAGCGCCGCATGAAAGAAGATCGGGAGTTACTGGATGAGCAACTGAGTGTCCGCCGACAAAACGAGGATCTCGCGATTAAACAGTCGCGCCTTATTGAAGACCGCAAGAGCGGGGATGAAGCGGACCGAATCCGCATTCAGGAAGACCGAATTGTAGAGGATGCAAAGGTTCGACTTCTGCGACAGGAAGAAGATTTGTTGACACGACGTGACCGTCTGGCGGAAGATCGGGACTTCTCTGATTCGTTTTATGAGCGTCGGGATACTTTCATGAAGTAATCTGGTTTGTTTCTTACCAACTGATGCAGTCATTTGTCGCTATGTTTTTATTTTGTTCGCAAGTGTTCCGCGGTATCATTCTTACCGCCCGTTGTGGCGGCTTCCTTTCCGCGATTAAGCTAAAGACTTCAGTTGTTTTCTTTCTGGTTTATCCAGTAGCAGGATCGTCCTGTTTGTTTTTGATTCTTATGGCAATTCGTTTTTACTTGGAACAATGTACAGTAAAGCACAAAAACGCGCATTACACCGGAGAAAAAATCGTCGATTAGTTTTCAGTCACATGTACAATATGCTGATGTTTTCTGCGGTTCTGACTGCGCGAAATGCCATTCTAGACATGGAACGGTACTATGTCCGACACGAGATTGATCTGGCCGGTATGGAACGTGAGAAATTTGAATTCCATTTCAGAATCAAGTCCTATGCGGATTTTCTGGATACTCTTGATGCCTTGAAGCTTCCGACATGGATAACTTGTAATAATCGCACGCGAGTATCTACGAAGCTTGGGTTAGCAGTTGTTCTTCGGCGTCTTGCGTATCCCAATCGATGGGGCGATGTAATGGAGCTTTTGGGACGCGAACGCAGTCAACTTGCGCGAATTTTTAACACTATGATTGATCTACTTTACGAGAAGCACGGACATTTACTGGAATCATTAGACCAGAACTGGTTGAACCAGGAACGTGTACAAAGCTACGCTGCTGCCGTTCATGATGCAAGCAATGGACGATATGGTAATCCAGTCACAAAAAACATGTCTAAGGACAGGATTGAAAAATGTATTTTACGGTTATTTCAGATACGTGTTGGGCTTTTTTGGATGGCACCGAAAGATTCATTTGCGCACCGGGCGTGTTCCATAAGGAGTTCTACAATGGTCATGAGGCACATTACGTCGTAAAATTTCAGGGGCTGGTTACGCCAGATGGAATGATCGCAAATCTGGACGGGCCTCACGTCGGCCGGAGACATGACAGCGCGATGTTGCGCGAAAGTAAACTTATACCTCGCTTGAAGGCGAAGCATATTGAATGGGGTAATCCAGATCTATGTGTTTATGCCGACAAAGCGTACAAACTGACCAACGAAGTGCAAACGCCCTTTCGGTCCATTAATCTCACTCCAGAAGAAGTCGCCTTTAATTATGATATGACCCTGTGCAGGGCGTCGGTGGAGTTTGGCTTTTTGAAGATTACACAATATTTTGCCTTTGGAAACTACTGGCAGAACCAGAAGCTCCTGTTGCAGCAGACAAGCAAGATTTACTTGATTTCGGCATTATTCACTAATATTCATACATGTTTGTATCGATATGCTTTAGTACAAAATAGGTTTGGAATTGGTCCACCGACACTGGTAGAATATCTTTCTTGAACGCAAACTGGTTTAGCCAGAGTTCGGGTTGTTCCCGTTGACATCAGAATTTTTACCCAAAACAGCTAGTTCAAGAAACTTCATCATAGAGTCATGCTTATGTTTGTCTAAGTTCCGATCTTTTTCCCGTTCTGCCTGCTGCTGAGTTAGTTTAATAGCTCTGGCCTCGCGTTCTTTTTCCATTTCCTGTTTTTCTTCTGCCCAAATCTTTTCCTGTACGGCAGCAGTGTCTTTCGCTGACTTCATGATAATTTCCAAAATCTCTGAAGGATCTTTTCGACGAACTTTAGGTTCAGTAGCAGGACTGTTATTCTGTTTTTGAGTTTTTCGGCTGGCTGAACCAGTGCCGGATGATCCGGATGTGTTGTTCGCACTACTGTCGCTATTGTCCATTGTTGATTCTGCAAGAGCGATACTGGTAGTCTACTATTAAATTTTTGCGAGTCAAAACAAAATCTGACACTGCTTACCAAAATCACGAATGCTCTTTGCTAATTTCTTCCGCACATTCAAAGTTTCCCGCATTTTTGGATCTAAACACATTTTGAAATGTCTGTAATTCATTTTTCGTGCACACAACCATTTTGCTGCCTGTCTTACCGTCAGTAACACCAAAAACATTCCTCATGGTTTGGCCGATGTGCTCAGATTCCGTTGTTGGAAACCGCGAACAGTTGCGAGGATCTAAAACCTCTTCGGGATCATCCCGTACGTCAAAATCCGACTCATCGCTGTTCGGCTCCGCACGAATACGTGCTTTAAT
>JAQGAU010003517.1:0-13069 GCA_034698045.1 Paramacrobiotus richtersi
CATCAAGAATTAATGCGTTCTGTCGCACTCTATCATACCTACATGTGATCCGAATAAAATAATTAAATGTCATAAAGCTGAAATAACCGACTGATAAACAAACAGCAGACCGGAAACTGTCAGGCAAAAACTTGCTTAAACACCCATCTGCAGTAAAACGAAAAACCCATTACCAGAAAAAAGTCGTCGTCGGAAACACGCCTAGCTATGACGGTAAATCTATTATTAAAAATTATGAAAGTGCAGCCTTTTTACAATCACATTATAGCCAGCAGATGCGAATTTTTTCCGAATGTAGTGTTCGGACAGTCGAGCAGGCCGCGGAATTCATTCGTAAACGGAGTCGTTGCTCATAAAATTTCAGACATACAAATTAACGCGCCTTGTTATCATTATTACCTCAGTTTTAATGCACTCGGTGTTTTCGTCCGAAAAAACTACGCAACCTTTTCCGCAGGCAAACAACAAAAAGTACATAACTGCTTTTTAAATATGAAACGTCCCTCTTTTAATTGGAAAACCAGACATGTACTGAACTGGTTGTGCTCGGCTTCGCTAGATCGAAAATGTGTTGAACCATTGTTAGGATTCTGCTATTGCGAATCTGGGAAGCGGTTGAATCGTTAAGTGGCATTTCTTGCTGCATTTACTGCACAGACATAAATCTTTATAACCTATACCAGGGCAGCTCCAAATGTTAAAGAAACGACCATGTATTTTGCTTTTTGTGTTTTCAAAGATGCAGGCGTTTATGTGCCTCCGAAACTACGAAAACGTTCTTGTACACGCGCATGGCGAAGCCAACAAACGATTTCCGCATTTAGCTGCAGGAATACAGACACAAATGAGTGCTGTTATATTTTCTGCAGAAAAAAATTAATGGATTTGTTGCGGGAAATATTATTTTAGCCTGTTGTAACTGAAAGAAAGAGTGGAGTACTGGTAACTTTTGTGCACATTTTGTAATTTATACGAACACAAATCTGTTAACATCAGCACATGTTCTCCTTTACCGGCACAAGTTTCATGGCCCTGGACCGATTTAGAGCTTTAAGTTTGGAAATTATGCGCGGTAACGTTAATCTAATTTTAGCCACTGTCCCTTCTCGCTCTAACTGGGACAAATTCTTTGTTTGAACTGCTTTTCTTTAGTAATACAGTACAACCGGGAAAAAAAAATTAGAGCTTATGAGTGACGCTGTTTACTATGCTTCGTGGAAATTAGTTAAAGCGTAGGGTTTTGCCGTTTTCTTTGTCTCGGAGGTTCGTGCAGCGTTTGTTTCAGCAACCGGTGATCAACCAAGAAGCAGAGTAGTTTCTTATTTATTGATTCGCTTTATTTTGGAAACCCCTCGAAGCAATTACCAACAGCTTTAAAGTATATTATAGCTTATTACATTAGTTGGACGGGTGACCTTCCTTTAAAACGACTAGACTTACGTACTTCGACACTTTTAAGAACTTTACGGGCATTTGTTAATAACATGTCCGGAAATGAAATTCTCACGTCTAATGCAACTATGAATATGCGAGGATTGTAACAGCTGGACACTTTATTTCACGACTGGATAAGGGTTGTCAACAAGAAGGTGCCAATTCAAATGAAAAAATTGTCCCAGTTGGCACGCGAAGGCACAGTTCCCAAAATCAGCTGGAAATTACCACGCATAATCTCAATACTGAAACGCTGAAACATAAAACAAGTTGACCTCCCTTCCCCAGTCCTAAAAAACAACTTTTTCCCAATCTTTCTAAGCAAAACAACAGCTTCTTCGCACCAGACTCCAAATGTTTCACACGCTAAAGGAACAAAAACACAACGTTCAAGAATAGAGCTGTAGTGGTTCTTGTCTTCGCACGCTTTCTCGGCTGCTGCTCCAGCACATTTGAAAGTGGTACTAATGTAAGTGTCGTACATCGTGACGTCCAAAACAAGCGGTAGACCACGAAACCATTTCATTCGCGTTGCACCATCAGGCCGCTTTCCATCTTCAGGCACAAAACCAGCTGGCTCCGGATACGCTTCTACGCCAGCATTGCACAGGGAACACAGTATTACATCGGTGACGCTATTCTGACGCTCTTTCCACAGTCCAGCGGATTTCCTGCAGGATAGGCCGTGGAGTCCATCCTCAGCAACGTTCTTCGTGCAGTTCGTGCACACATGGGGTTCCACCAATTTAGCGCCAAGCCACATACTAACAGACAGCCGAAACGTTTGATCGCCCATTCAGTTTCCAAAGACTTTCGATGGCAGCGCATCCAGCCAAACACCGGCGTATTTTGTGCTTACTGCCCTCAGTCGTGCTTCCATCCGCTGATTACCATTCGACTGACTCCACAACTCCCCGATAACTTTCTCTATCATAGCATTGTCCCAGACGCATTAGTGCACGCGGGCTAGTTCCGGGCGCGGGGCCTCACATCCTGTTGCTGCTCTCCACAAATCACTAGCCACTGCGCAAATCTACACCGCGTCACAATCGTTGATCTCCTGCGTCAACCGTCGGCTCAAGTGCGTGGAGCCTAAAAAGGCCGAGGATGCCAACGCCTTCGTCCTACGTACGCCGAGTCCACCGCGCGACACTGGTAAGGTTGCTTGGGTATACGTGGCTCCCTCCAGGCGGGTAATGGTTATCGTTTCCAGTGCCACTCTGATTAAATCGTCGATCTGGTCCAAAACCTCAGGCGCTTTCCAACACGGGTTACACCGCACTAAGTACATCAGCTTGGGAATGTCCAGGCAGTGTCGAAGGAGGAAATATGCATGGTGAGCTGATAAAATCAGTAGCCGACCTAAAAGAATCGTCAGAACGGCAACTTTCTGCTCAAGACATACAGTTAACGCTTCTTCTGTCAACGGTGCGCCAAGCAGAGTTACCGTTTGAGGCTCCAATACAATTGCGCCGTGTGCAACTGTATGGAGCCTAGCCACTGCATCATCGTGTTCTTTGTCACATCCACCGAGGATAGACATCTCGCATTTCGAAGCATTTAATTCCAGTCCTAATGAAGCCGCGGTGTTAATAATTGACAGTATATCCTTTTCCACCTGTTCCACTGTTCCAGCCACCACACCACCGTCAAGAAACCATACTCCTACTCGGACTCCAAGCTGGTCACCAGCGGCTGTGTGGCAAAGCAAAACAAAAAAGGAGCAAGGGGATCTCCCTGTTGAATTCCGGCAGAAAACGACAACCGGGTCGCACCACCGCACGAAAGGATTGACGGCTCAGCATAAACGCTCCAAAAAACAGGATAGAGCTCCGGGAAATGGTCCTTCACTTGTCTCAACACAACTCCCGTCTGACAGTGTTGAAGGCATTATAAAAATCCACTTTGAAAAGAACACGAATACCGTCATGTTTTTGATCCACATAAGAACGAGCAGCGTGACTTATGGCTTTAGCCCCTCCTCTTACTCCGCAACCGACTTGATTGGGTCGAAACATCTCTTCGCCTTGTTTGCCGTATTTAAAAACGGCCACTTTAGCTGGCAGGCGACGGTAGACCAGTCCTACGGCGATTGGGCGTACTCCACAATCCTTTTTCCGCAGAGGCGGCGCGAGGTCCGGCCGAAGGGGAGGGCGTAGATCCTGCCCGCCCGGTTCGCCAGCACCCACAACTGGTCCCCGCCCGTTCGCCCGCTGACGGATGAAATTTTTCGCCAGTTTCGCCCGGTTTTTGAAAAAAAATTTCATCGCGAGCCCACCGGTTTGGTAGAAAAAAATTATTTCATGTAGTGTTCGAAAATCTGAATGAATTGTTAGTTTGTAGCTTTGAACGCGTATATCATATAGTCAAAAGTGAAAACCAGGAGAAAATTTTGTTTTTTTTGGCAACTTTTGCTGTTTCGCCAGCTTTGCCCATGGTCGTTATTTTTCCTTGCGCCAGTTTCGCCCGTCCGCAATCGACGCGTCTTCGCCAGCTCGCCAGGCCCGCCCGTTCCGGGCGGGCCTGGTCTCTGGGCGAATTTTTTAATTCGCCAGTTCGCCCCCCCCCCTCGCGCCGCCGCTGTAATTTTCCGCAACGCAATTAAATTCGCACAAAACAACAACGGTCGGTGATTCTAGGGTGTCCTTTCCGACAACATAAAATTGCGCAAATTGGTCAATGCAATGCATAGGGAAGAATCCTCGGCATCTTTGTGGTTCAGCATGTCCTTTAAGTGCTGTGGACGAAGCCCATCGGCTTCCCCCGCCGATCCACTAGGAAAGTTGTACACAGCACGCAGTGCTTCTTCGCGAGAAGCTATGGCAGCGGGATGGTTCGGATCCGGAGGTGGGGGAAGCTGGGAGTGTGTGTGTTGTACAGCAACGTACCAAATTAATACATGACAACGATCCAAAACCGTTTTATTTACTTAAAATTTTTGATTCTAAAAAGCTGAAAACCTGAGGCTCAGCTGGCCTTGATCCCAGCGAGGAGGGATTTTTTGAGCTATTTTGTAGATTTTTAGCCCCAGTGGTTCAAATGTAAACTGTTGCCAGAGTTTTTGGGATTGAGGATGAAAACTTACAAGCCACAGCGACGCTTCGCGTCGCCTGGCTTGGGTCACTGGCCACTGTTTTTCTGTGTTACGTTCTTCTGGTCACAGTATTTTTTAGCTTGTTTTTCGGCTTTCCAATGTCCCGTTCTTTTAGGCTTAGTATTGATACAGCCCTTATTTATACCGACTCATACGCCACGAAATGGGAAGCGAGTCTATAACGGTATATCTAGCGCTCTACTGTATGTATGCTGCGCCGTATCTACCGCACTAGTATGGATACGGGTATTGCGTATCGGCTTTCATTTGATACACTTTTAGGTTAGATGCCCCATTTAACTTTGATTTTGCTTTTGTTGCCTTTTAAATCCACTTATGGTTTGGTTTAGTCGAGCTTCTAGCTTTTGAATTTTGACCTTGGGTTTCATCCTGATCTCTAGTTTGATCTGTTGCCTAGAGTCACAGTCTATCCTTACCTTAACTTTTCGTTTTAACTTAAATTTTACCTTTGGCTTACATTTGGTTTACTAAAAATCAGAACTTCAAGAAGCTGTAATGGGAACCTCACCATCCTACTGGATTGGTTGTTTGGCAAGGGATGGAATATTGAGTATAATTATAATTGTGACTACCAGTAAATACATTTCAGCGGATCACCATGCAAAGGTATGCCAAACCTGCAAATCAACGGATCACAATTTTTTAAAAATCAACAGATCAAGCAATTCCTTGTTTTTCCTTTTTCATCGTGAAGAGCAGGTTTAATACCCAAGAAAACATATTTGAAATACTTTAAAAAATAAACCAAGAATTAGAAAAGCAACGTAAAAGAATTTGTGACGTATCGTGAGAACAGCATTTTCTGCGGAAACGACACATTGCTTCTGAACAGTAAAACACTACATGCGCACCGTTGTGTGGCCCTCAGCCACGATACTGCCTAATTCCGCCTATGCTATATCTATGTGCGAAAAAAGTAAACAAACCGAGAAAGATCTTTGGGATCCGCGACTCTGCCACGGAAAATGCTTTATAAAATCAATTATTCTACTGAACTGCAGTAGTCGGATCAGATCATAACTTCTGGAGACTTTTGCGTGTCTAGATGGCTATATATGTACCTCATCAGTCAGCATTGCTGGTCAGCACTCACCACTCAGCAGTCAGCACTCATTACTCAGCAGTCAGCAATGGTGGTCAGCACTCATCAACTGAGGGCCAGCATTCCTCAACTGATGGCCCATACTCATTAGCGAAGGCCACTATACTGATCACTAATGGTCAGGGATCATTACTGTTCAATTAGTACAGCGGCAAAAAGTCTGCCAATATCCATACTGCCCATAGATCACCAGCGATCATTCTTCTTCATTCCACTTGCCATCTGATCATTACAATCGGCCAACGATCACTACAGCCGACCTGTGACTAATTTGGACCATGGCACTCCCTAATGTTCAAATTCTGATACGTCCAGCGCGCCACAACTGATAAGGAACCAGCAGTAGTAACGCAACAATGGTACATCGCTTATTAAGTTGACACGATATATTTTTAGAACTTAACAAATTCAGATTCATTCAACTGTTAACAATGGCTCTTGGCACTACCCCAACCTAGTGATTTTCCTGGTCATAGTGTTAACAAACCCCTTTGTTCCACCTACATAATAGTTCGTGTCACGTGGTTCCCAAGTCACGAGCACCTATCAGGATAAGATGGACGCAGGCGGCCTGCGTCCATCGTGCTGCGTGACCGTCACGCAGCACTACAGAGAACCAGAAAATATGTCTGCAGAGCCGCAGACTGATCGACAAGCACTGAACACCGTTTGTTCCGCAATTTACGAAAATTCTATTAATGATGAATGAACGTGGGTTGATCGCGAGTGGTTATTTCAGGGAAGTATGGACATTGGTAGTGTTCACCGCTACAAACATTGAACAGAGATGGCTTTTGACTATTAGTGACCAGTACTAGCGGTCGTTAATGAGTATTGGCCGTCATTGATGAGTGCTGACCACCATTGCTGACTGATGAGGTACATATGTAGCCTGTCCAGATTTGGGGAACCTGAGGGTTTTTCACGGTTTGTTTACGTTTTTAACCCATAGATATAGCATGGACGGAATTAAGCAGTATTGTGGCTTACGGCCACACAACGGTGCGCAAGTAGTGTTTTACTGTTCAGAAGGAATGTGTCGCTTCCGCAAAAACTGCTGTTCTCACGATACATTACAAATTCTTTAACGTTGCTTTTTCTAATTCTCGGTTTAGTTTTTGAAGCATTTCAAATATGTTTTTTAGGGTATTAAACCTGCTCTTCACGATGAAAAAGGAAAAACAGGAATTGCTTGATTTGCTGGTTTTTAAAAAATCGTGATCCGTTGTTTTGCAGCTTTGGCATACCTTAGCATGGTGATCCGCTGAAATGTATTTACTGGTATAGTTATGATCATAGTTTTTAATGATGATTGTAAATATGATCGACCGAAGCGAAGCGCAGGTCCTCTATGTATACTCAGCTCAAGTGGACCTCAGTGTCTGTGTGTCATTCCGTCAGTCGGTCACTATTATTATTTATTTTTAATATTTATTATTAATAATAAATATTAATATAAATCATTAAATCGTGCGCGTACGAGCACTATATAAATCGTTTTCGCTTCGGTCAACCAGTGCCAGCTACGAGCGAGTGCACTTTCCTAGTTACAATTAGGATTAAAATTAGGAAATCGCTAGAGGCACCCCCTTTCACCCGCGTTTACTATAGGCACCCCTTTTCGCACCCCATTTGCTATAGGCAGCCCCTTTGAATTAATTATTAGAGGCGCTACCTTTTCATGTTTTCTTGCTACCCCTGCTGTTTCTCGTATTTGTTGCGCTGTGTACAGTATAATCAACAATCGGGGTGCACACCTAGAACCGGAAATCTTCCGTAGAATATTCTAGCGGCAACACTGATTCCAGCTGAACCAGGGCCTCGAACTCGTCGAAGGTACTCCTATGTACGAGTATTCGCTCGTTTAGAATCGCTCACGACAGGAGATGACCATCTGGAAGTTGTTTCCAGCTATTGCAGGTCAAAGTACAGTTGCCGGTACCACAGAATTATGATATTATGGGAATGCAGTTAATTGTAGATGTTCACAAGTGTCACCAGCAGTGCCCATAAACCCCATATGCATACGACTGTCACCATTTCATTTCGAGAATAAGCATTGCAAGCTGGATGCAAGTTATATAGTTATGACTTAATTATGCTTAATTTAAAAGGGGTGCCTATAGTGATTCTGGGTGCAAAGAGGGTGCCTTTAGTGAAAGGGGGTGTATGGGGGTGCCTATAGTGGTACCCTTAAAATTATGATTACAACTAGGATTATAATTATGATTATAATTAGGATTATAATTAGGATTATAGTTAGGATTATAATCAGGATTAAAATTAGGATCACACTTAGGATTATAATTAGGATTACAATTAGGATTATAATTAGGATTATAATTATCATTATGATTTATAATTATGATTACAATTTTGATTATATATATACATATATATACATTGTAATATTTATATTACAGAGAGGGTTCTCACCAAGTTGAAACACTATTTTTGACATCTCACAAATCACCAGCCGTTGCATATTTTCACCACTCTAGGCCTTCGTTGTATGTAAAGCCCATCTTATTGGCATACTACTAGATTAAATTGGTCACGATTCGTCAAAACTCGGAATTACAGCGAATTTTGGAATCAGAGACACCAGCAAACGTATGCTGTCGGGAAGCGCTAATTCCACTATGGACATTTCTGGATATTTATTTGTCATAAACACCAGTGTTAGAGAATTGACTCCGACCAACACAAAAGCTTTCGACAGGGCATTATTATATGCTAATAGCGCATTTCCTGATTGCTGGAACTCCGGTCGTCCAGTTTATTGCAGGCCGAATGTCAGCGGGACGCTTTCGAAACCACCGAGGGGTTCTACTTTAGCTCACCATGACCTTGTGCGGTTCTTTCCACTTTTAACCATACAGACACAGTCACCAGAGAGTCTTGAGTGCGGCAAAATAAATTTCTTAATTATTCTGACGATTCACCAAACACAACTGGAAAGTTAATGTCCGTCTGAGCTCGGTCCTGGATTTTTTCGAACAGTTTCCAAAAATTATATTTAAGCAACGCAATTTTTTTCTTAGTGTCGTTAATTTATGGAGATACCTTACTATTTATCGCTACAATAGAAAATGATAATTCAAGACTTTACTGACCTGGATATTTCGGGTGCAATTTAAAAGAAAAACTCTCGTTTTGTAGTTAATCGCGGGTGTTTCTGCCGCGATGCTCCCAGCCGCATCCCGTTTTATGTACTCGAAAGGTAATCATCTGAAATCATCGCTGACAGTGCCCAGTACTCCCAGAGTTATCCTTTTCATTTTGTAAAAGAATGCTAATAGTGAGAATGGAAAGCCAACATACGCTTCGGCCTGATTTCGGACGAACATGCTATAGGTTGAACTTCAGGCTTAATTGCGGTCCACGATTTATCTCAGCCGGTGACCTTTTAAAAATGTTTTGCCTTTTTTAACTCCCTGATTTATTATAAACTGATCGCGTAACAAATAACAACCACCCTAAACAAAAATTGACAAAAACCAGCACACCCATTGTTTTGCCTTACTAAGTCTAAAGTTGTTTCCTTTCGAGATTAATTTTTATGTTTTTGGCTGGTTTTTACTGACCGAAGCGGAGCGAAGGTCCTCTATACTCAGCTCAAATCGATTTCGATGTCTCTCCCTCCTCCTCTCGGTCGGTCGATCGGTCATAGATATTATTATTTGTTATTTATTTATGGATAATTATATTATAGTTATTACTTTTGATATTGGCAATGCTTTACTGGTATTAATAGTTAATTAGCTAATAATAATAACCACTTTATTTTGATCGTGCAGCGTAATGATTCAGTTTCTTCAAATTCAGTTCATGTTGCCCTGCCTATGTTCATACTGGACTTCTTTCGCTTCGGTCATGCAGTGCCCGCAATCAGCGAGTGCACTTTCCTAGTAGAAACATCCCTGGACTCCATTGTCGCGGCATCCACGCTAGGGCCGTGGAAGGTAGCAGGTTTTTGTATGGAAAGCTTTACGTTTGACTTTGCTTTTCATCCACTTTCGGCACTATTTCTGCTAAAAATTTACTAAAATAATCACTTTAAAGTTAATCACTTGATCATGCAGCTAGTAGTACGGTACAGTGTTCGATATACTTTGTCTAGGCAACCGGATAACGCAGTCACCTGGTATACCGCTCGCACCATGCCTCTCAGCCCAAACTTATGCTATTTTTGGTGCGTTGTGCCTTGCGCAGATAGATAAATATTTTGACGACGTTGCAATGAACAGAAAGTAGACTTAGCAAATGGCCTCCGAAACGCGTGGTGAATATCGAAACATTTCAAAATTTGATTACATTCCATTCTGAAAACCGAAGCGTCCTAGTGCAGCTCTCTTTTCGAAAAATTGGCCTGTAAGGTTTTTTCCATTAATGAAAATTTTTGAATTACAGACAGGGCATGGAGTACGAAGCACCCGAGAATACGAGTTACCACTATGTTGAGGATTAATTAATCGCAGAAAACACTGGCAAACTATAAGGGATATCGCGGCAAATTATAAGGGATATTATTATACAGTTTTTGCTATCCGTGCAGATAGATATTTTGCATACAGTGACTTGAATAGCGATAAGCCACTCCTGCGCCCGCTAGCGGGCGTTGCCGAATTCAAGCTACCGAATTATCCGGATTTAGAGAACTTAATCCATACGAATAGCGCCTCCTCTATATTATACTAAGTTAGCAGGTGGCTGAAGCAGCAGCCGGGCTAGCTTAATCGGGCTGGTTTCAAGTACTACTGTAGTTCGCTTGTTGCTTGGTACCTGTTTGCGCTCATAGAAAACCAGATTATAGAGGGGAAAACACGCTGAACCACCCGGTACGCTCGAAAACGACAGTTTTTCAAAAACTAAAATTCAGTGCTTCAAAAAATCGAAAAGTGACCCTCATGTCGACATGACCACCCTCGTACTGGATTTATTAAGATATTTCGAGTATTTTTTAAGCAAGCGGTTAGAGCTTAAACTGGTGGCAACTGGTTTAAGGATTTAGGATTAGGAGTTACAAGGCCCAGCTCGGCGTCCGGCCTCGCTGGGCACACGGAGAATTGTTTGGAATTGGGCACGCGTGGACCTCGAACTATCCAAATTGCCAGTATTTGTAAACCTGGTCCTCATGTACATACTTTTTTAGGCCTAGAAAAACTGCTTAACTGCTTTGAACTTCATATACTTTCACAATAACATTTGGAAATGCTTGCGGGTCAGGTTTGGCAGAAACGAAAGTATTTGCGTGCAGTTGATTAGCAAGTTTGTAAATTTTTAAAAAATCGATTATGTGCAAATTTCCAAACACACTAAGACCATCTTTTAGTATCTCAACATATTGCAGATTATGGAAAATATCTTCTGAATCGACATTCAGAGCTCTGTGATACATGTACGCTATCATACGTGTATTGTCAGTTGACTATTATGTTTAAAAGTGCTATATTTTCCCAGGTGAAGCTAACAAAATGCATCCATTATTTATAAATTAAAAATTGTTATGAATTCTGTGTGGAACTCAGTGTGATGCGCTCTATTGCGTTGCCACGGACATCCTAACTGTCGATTGCGTGGGTAGCGCTTTAAAAGGGATATCTGAAGAAGCTGTAGGCCTATGAGTTTTTGTGACTAGATAGCAAACAATTTTCAAAATGATACAGTAACCCAGTTGTAAACGCTCAGAGACTGCCAAAAAAATAGTATTGTTACCCATGTGAGCCCTCCCTGCAGCGGTTGAACA
This sequence comes from Paramacrobiotus richtersi, assembly GCA_034698045.1. NCBI lineage: Eukaryota > Metazoa > Tardigrada > Eutardigrada > Parachela > Macrobiotidae > Paramacrobiotus > Paramacrobiotus richtersi. The sequence continues at coordinate 11,401 of JAQGAU010003517.1, forward strand.
CTGTTGAGCTAATCGAGTACCGCTAGTACTTCACATAACACAGCTAAACGCGCCGTCTGCAGTATATTGCTGCATCAGTTGCAGCGCTAGTCGATCACCATGTCGTTTTCAAAAAAACCGAATCTCAAAAATTTTTGAGAACTAAGAAAAACATTAATGTTTAAAGGAAATTACTGTAACAAACGCGCCGCTTTTTCAGCGTTTTTGTAACTTTTGGCTCATTGAAAATTGTTCAGGCCTTGCCCAGATCATTTCGGAGATACTGAATGACGCGAGTTGGAATATGAACTACCGTACGCGCTCGGTGAAAGGCGTCGAAAATTTGCCCGTCCGTGTGCAACACCATACCCGGACTGGCATTTAACGTGTACGCTTAGACAGCGTAGGAAAAGTCGACGCGCATGGTACCGAATATACTGCTCTGTGTGTCATTTCATCGAGCGCGTACGGGTAGTACTAATACATGGCCACGGACGGATGCTGGATGGATGCTGGATGGATGCCGGATGGACGATACATGATGGACACGTGACTGAAAGAATAAAGGTCAGAAGTAGAACCTAAATTCAGCAGGAACGTGCATTGGCTGGTTAACTTGAAATTTTCATCTCTTGTTTCTACAACGCACTTAATGCGTGGTCGGCAGCGTGAGTGCAGATCCCCAAGTTTAGGAAATATACTCGTACCGAGTGGCCAGCTTAAAATTTCGCTGGTATTTTGTCTGAGATCCTCTGTTTCAAAGAACAGTTTATCCTCTTCAAAATAAGTCAGGCCAAGCTCTAGAAGATCGCTGCGTATTCAGCTCGTTGCCAGTATGACACTACAAGCTGACATTTCCCCATGATCCATAAGTCTACAACGGAAATCGCTTATGCCGCGTATCTGCTCGTTCAAACTCCTCTTTTCCGCTCGTTAATCAGAGCGTTGAATCGTGATACCATGCAAGAAAACCAATCACCCGATAATAGGTATCGATTCCACTTGGTCCTTCTACCAACTAGTTTTCGTTAAATATATGAAAATTTATTGGGAACAAATGCCAGAAATTGTTACCGTTCTAACGCTGGTTACGCCAACAGTGCACAAAGACAACTAAGCCATTTCCCGAAAAGGCTTGAACTGGTGTTATTACGTATTTAAAATCGGCTTTTTAGATTTGTTTTGTGCCTAAAATCGATGCGACGAACACTTGCATTAAGGTTTGCACGGAAACGGCAAGTCACCTGGCACTGGTTCTAACAGTTTAGACTTTTTAGTTTTTAGGTATAACAGAAGTTCAAGGGAAATGTGTCCCAAAGTGGTGTGGAAAATTCTCTTTCTGATGCTATGACACTGGTAATTCTGCGCCAATCTACGGTCGACTTCGGAACGAAAGACTGACAAAGAAAATTCTTAAAAAAAGTTCCATCATCTTTTTACGATAGTTTACGGCAAAAATCTCTATAAATGACTAACAGGAAATTTCGTCGGCCCGATTCCACATAATTAGTCTAAGCTGGGATGGTTAGGCCTGACTTATTTTAGAGAGGATAAACTGTTCTTTAAAACAGAAGATGTCAGACAAAATACCAGCGAAATTTTAAGCTGGCCATCCGGTACGAGTATATTTCCTAAACTTGGGGATCTGCACTCACGCTGCCGACCACGCATTAAGTGCGTTGTAGAAACA
>JAQGAU010003518.1:0-13066 GCA_034698045.1 Paramacrobiotus richtersi
TTTTCTGAAATTTTAAAATGAATTTTGAAGTTTTTGAAATTCATTTTAAAATTTTAAAGTAAAGCTGCAGAGCTGGTCCACAGCCGGATGCTGCGCGCACAATTCGTTTTCACTTTCGTTCATGTTGGTCCTTGACAACCAAAAGCAATAGCGTACCATGTTTTATTGATTCAGATCACGCGCACAAAAAATTCAAACCCATACATACTGAAGCTACAGGTCACTCGCCTTAAGATATTGGTTTGTGTAGTCTGCTCTGTGCGCACTTCAAATGCCACTTTTTTTAAAGTGTTTGGCACTGTTTGCAGTGTGCGTCTTTAAAAATTTGATGATCCAAATTTCCGATTCTTTTTGTAACAATTACGATCGTTTTAAAGCCGGATAGCCAGGCTATCTTTAATTTTAACTGCCTTCATGTCGCTAATTCCAAGAATAACCGTACCTTGTGGCACAAAATAGTCTGTACTGCAAAAATGGTTTTTTATCGTGATAAGCTTTATTATGCCAATTTTCTGCACGGCGTCAGGGATGTCAGGCTAAGGTCTGTGAATGTTTTACGTTTGATAATCGGTCAAGTTTTTAACAGGTAAAATCACTCTGAAGCCGGATTGCCAGGCTGAAAGGGGTTTTAGGTAGGTTCCCGTTGATCAGTTCCTTCTGCGCGGGACGGAATGTTGACGCGTACAGTTAAAACTCTTGGAAGTTGGAATCATACGTGTTTACACCATATCCAAATTAACTGAAGATTTTTCATGATGCCGTGATAATAATATGAGTGAAGAACTTGAGAAAACAAAAAAAAGGAAATAATTATGCACAGAGAAATTAAATCGTCAACAATTCTGAAATGATTTTCAGCTGACAAGTTCAGCGTTGCTCATGCGCAGTACGTATGTGTGTGTGTGCGTCGACGCACCGTGTTCGCGCACACCGGGCTGCGTTTTGACATACAAATTCGCTTTTTTGGGCGTTTTTTGGGGAAAATGGAGATAGATATAAGGAGTGATTTATAAATAGAGAGAAGATGCCACGCATCCGGTCTAATGTCTATGCGCGAGCAGTTGGCTGTAAGTGTAGGTGCATCCATTGCCAATTTGCCATGCTACGATTGATACTTTGGTCCCACGGCCAATGTTTTGTGGCGCTGCTTTCAGTGTGAAAAACAGGCACACTTAAAAAGCTTTGTTGTCACGTATTATCAAGTACAAGTACACGGTGAAGGGCAAGCGGAATTTAAGCGCACTAACGAAACTATTCTGTAGGTAGAATATTACCACAACGAAATGAATTAACTACAACATTACTTTTATTTCCGAGCTTTAGAACTGAATGGGCAACATGTATGTATATCTGTAGTTATGCGCAAGAAATGAGCGCTTTAGGCCAACGCCTTTAACTAACTTCACTATAAGTGAAACTTTTGTTAGCTGCATCACTTTCTAAGACGATCGGATCTCAAGACAGCATGGAATGATCACAAAAACCGACCGCACCCCTTTCATGCGCATTCCTCTTTAAGTCTTGGGACGTTTTCTTATGGTAACCTGCTGAGTGAATAATCAGTGCCAATCATGCTTCGAATGATGTTCTCGGGTGCAGTTATAATATTGTTTGCTTGGCGATAATTTCGCGTATGGCTGTTTTCAATCGGTATTTTTAGTTGTGGGATTTTTTCCCGCAAGAATCTCGCGAACCGCCCGTACATAAACATGTCTTCAAAATTATTACTGCTCAACTATAGGTATCCTTCTATCGGATCTCGACGAGTCCTTCGAATCGACAAAGAGAGGATTACCTGTTAGGATGCTTTTGGATTATGCTTGGCAAATGGCAACCGGTCTGGCGTATCTACACGCAAACGGTATCAGTCCCGGCAACATGACCCTCCGCAATGTGCTCGTAAGCCTCCCGAACAGCAACAAAAATGTTGCGCTACTCTGCGATTACGACAACACGATTTACCTGCGCGCTGTAATCGCTTTAAATAGGAAAAAGAGAAAAGCTGATCCTTCGCTTACTGCTACCGAAAAGCTCATGCATGAACTAGTAGCTGGTTTATCAAATTCCGCCGAAGACTTAAATATCCAAGAAATTTCTTCAGTACAGAATGTTCTTTCTAGTATTTTACCGCATATGAACGATATGATCGAGATGATTGAGAAAGAATCGAACGTTACTCAGTTTGATGATTCCGGGGCCGGTGTAGACAGAATACACTGCAGGCCGGGTATGAATATCATCGAGATATTGGAAGCCATCAAACAAATTAACCATTCCCGTATCCAGGAGAAATGGGAAAAGATTTTTCGGCCTTCCCCTGAACTGGTCACCAAAGGCAGCCGTATAATAATGAGCTTGTTTGCATGTCCAGCTGTCTTGAAACTATTTCAGAAGGTTTTGAGTATGCCGGCATCGGAACGGCTTCGAATGTTATCCAATTCATCCAGTGTCTTTGGGGTTATGAAAATGGAGGAGATCGCGGAACGCATCCTGACCTACGAAAGACTGTTTGATAATAAAGATGAAAACGATGACTTGGAGGGTGATGAATACAAAGCTGCCGATGATAGCATATTTACATGTCGTCCATTCCTGGACCCTGCACTCGACCATGACGTTCACAATCTCGCACTGATTTTACATCATCTGAGCTATCGTTGTTTTGATGCTCTTCATCGTTCCTTCGAAGAGCTAAGTTTCGAAGAGCTAAGTGTTCCGCTTTTGCACGTAAAGTTGATGGGGTTGAAAATGGAACGGTATCAACAGGGACCGGGTTACGCGTTAGGTTTTCCCAGCTCTGTTCCAGCAGATTTTGCACAAGCACTGCAGGAATGTTTGACTGTATATCCTATACCGACGATTTCCGCCAATGACCTGGCAGATCGTTTGATGAAGATTCAAGACATAACGTACGGAAAGACTTGGAAATATGAACATGGAGATTCTGGGCAGCAGAATGCTCCGAGCAGTCATCAGGTTATTGTGGAATGTATCGGCCGTCAATGGGAATACACCTACGCATTTCCTGACAACGTAATTGGGCAAGGAGGCTTCGGTACCGTGTATAAGGCAGCAGTTGGAAAAAATGAAGACAAAAAACTTGACACGGCTGCTGTCAAGAGAATCAAGCTTAACAACAACCAGATTAAGGAGATGAAAAAAGAAAACACTTGGAATTATCATAAGGAATTGTGGAATGTGCTGGTGACGCTGTGCCATCCAAATGTGGTCTCTTATTATACAATTACTATAAAAAGGTTAATACAGGGAGTTGGCATCGATTTCGGAATGGAGTTATGCGAAGGTCAGTCAGTCAAAAAAGTTATTATTATTTATTCGGATATACGTCTAAGTGCAGCCACTCAAATTACACGCACAGGAATGGAAATAAAAGTTTTTATTCCTGAAATCAGTTAGTCCTTTCATTCGTACACTTGCATACAAGAAGATATTTTTATCCCGGAATTTCGACATGAATATGCGACTCATAGCAATATGATATACAGAACTGAATATCTGTGCTAAATAGGATGAATATTGGGTAATATTTTATTCTGTAGCACGCATACACAGGGAAAAGTTATGCATTTTTAGAGTTGTTAATGCATGACATAGCATATGATTTGTGGTCACAATCCTGTTTAGCTCGTGATCTTGTCTCCTCGGTCGCCGTGTCAAGCACTAGTAATTCTAAGAAAACATAACTCTTCACTGTGCATGTGTGCTACAGAATAGTAAATTACCCAATACTCATCATATTTAGTAGATCATATTGCTATGAGTCGCATATATATTTCTAACTCCTGGGGTAAAAATATTTGCTTGGGAACATGTTTCATTCTTTCTGCAGATGGAGACCTCGCGACTTTACTCGAACAGTGCAAGCTTGGCAAACGCAAACTGTCTCGGTCGCTGGCCGTCAGTTACGCAACGCAAATAGCAAATGGTGTGAGCTTTCTTCACCAGAACAAGATCATCCACGGAGATTTAAAACCAGGCAACATCCTTATCAAGGGTGAAATGAATTCCCGCCGACTGCTGATAGGAGATTTAGACGGTGCCGTTCAGTTCCGGGACCATACCACCGATCCATCCAGGTCCCTCAACTTGCAGTTCACCGTGACATACATGTCTCCTGAGCTGGCGTTTAGGAAAGTCGGAGACAAGGCTTATTCTGTGGATAGCAGAACGGACGTCTGGAGCCTCGGATGCATAATACTGGATTTGGTTGATTGCTCTTTCAAGATTAATGAAAGGCATTTTTGCAGAGTATCGGCAACAGGGAAAATTTTGAAGATAAAACGAAGGGATTATCAACCCATGCCCTTTCTACTCAAACTGGTTGAAGGATTTGTCCCATACATTGACGAGAAGATTCCGGAACATGTAGCACAAACCATTCGCTTCTGTTTTCGGCACTTCGCTGACAGAATTACAAGCGAGATCCTGCTAAAACGACTGCAAGATTTACAACTTGATGTAGCGAAATAAGCTGGTTCTCCCGGCCTCAAGCGCATTCTGGATGTTGCACCACGTTTCTAATAGACCTTTGCTATGCAGCAAAACATTTTTTTGGGAATTGGACAAAATTTTGGACGTTTTTTCTCAACTTTATGTACTAAATGGCCGAAGTAAGCAGCTTTTTTTCCACAAGATAGGGGCGTTCCCCCATTCAAACGACGCTCGGAATACCAAAGAGCGATGTACAATGCGTTCGTAAAAACAGTTTGCGGACGACAATTGCACAGCTGACTCATATCCGCTGGTCAGTTTTCGGATACATGAATTTTGCTATTTATTACCGGACTTGGTGGAGACATCGTTGGCACTCGACTAGTGAGTTCTAAGGTTTCCTATTGGCTGGCTAAAATCTTTTTATTGGTTGAAAGTTTTGTGGTTAGCCGCCTGGATCTGCTCGCTGTACGTACATAAATTTACCTTTGAATTCCTTTTTACCATGCATACGTGCTTTACCATATCATTTGCGTACTGGTTTTCTCACCACTTCCTTATTTAACGCTGTACATACGCTCCAAACATCTACTGAATAATGCAGCCCCTTTTTCTTTAGCTTAACCTTCAATGTTTAACCAACTTTCTTTCATCTAAGCTCGTTGCAGCGTACGGTGAGAAACATTTCACAACTGCAAGTCTGCAACCGACATGCACTTGATCTCAGTTTTTATGGATAGGTGAACGTAGAAATTGCAGTTCAGCCACCGGCAGTGTTATACCGTTTATGCGGTGTATTTCGCATAAAGGGTTCAGTGCCGAAAACCCAGCGCAGAAACTATTCGCACACTTACCGAATATACTATGGTACTATAAATTACGGTTTAATAATATCGGGTGCTACTACTGCTGTCGAGTGTGTGGATGTTTTTGTGCATAATTGTTTTTGTGCGCTAGTGTAGCATTGTAAAGGGAATAAACGTTTATTTCGCTGCGGACATGTGAGTGCAGATCACTTCCTACAACTGACATGGTAGCCGCGCTACAAACGCTTAATGTGTTTATTCCACAGGGGCACTATCCATTTCACACGCAAAGAACAATATGGTAATAACCATTAACGAAGCTTTCCGTCAACCCAGTTTACATCAGCGCGATCAACAAAAGCACTTGTCAAATAAAAGTGTCTGGCTCGTTATCGCAGCTAGCGGCCCATCAGTGAGTATCACTCACGCGTGTCAAGGGCACCATTAGTGTCACCAGTGTAGTGGTTATCTCAATTAGGCAGCTTGGGAATCTGTATCGTGCATTTGCCGGTCATTCATTATTCACTGTTGCGTTACGTCTCATTACAAGTCATTGGCCACTCGCATTTCCACGCAACACACCCCTGCTCATGGTATTAATGCTGGATGCAGGCGGCACCCCTGACCGTCAGGCCGGTAAAGTACTTGAAAGAGGTTGTTAGCGTAAAATGCTCCAGTTTGATCTGGTTTGGAGAGGCGGTGCTGTCAGCCTGTTTTCCGAGCACTTTCCCCAGCTAACCGGCTAGAGGACCATTTTTTACGCAGAGTGCGACATAGCGCAGAACTCATTACTTTATGATTATATCCCTTTGTTTGTTCTGCTTGTGTCAACAAACCCCGCATAAGTAAATAGAAATGTTTTACAATTGGTCGCTGTCCGTAAATCTACAGGGTTCTCGCTGATCGGCAGACATCGCTATAATTGATTTTTTCAGTTGTGTAAGAATCAGTTGTGTTAAAGAATCCACTGAAACATTATTATTACTAAAACAATGGAAAATGCGACAACCGCAAGTAATACGACGATTCCTCCCGCTGACTGGCAGCCGACAGCTGTCATGCTAACTATAATCTTCTCCCATGGACTACTATGTAACGCAGCCGTCGCGGTCGTCTTTGCTTTCAACAAGAGACTACGGAGTTCTTTTCACGTTTACCTGTGCAACTTGTTAGCGGCGAATTTATTGTATTTATTACTGGGTGCGCCGTTTGACGTCATCGACGAATTGTTTCCTCACTGGTGGCTGGGCCACAGTGTGTGTACGTTGTACATGTACGCGTACTAGACAATTACACCGGTCCAGATCCTGACACACTGCGTTATTGGCATTAATCGCATTTGGGCATTGTACGGACCAATTTCTTACCGGAATTACCATAATATTGGGACTAGTGTTAAGATCTGCACCCTTCTTTGGACATTCTCCCGCATTCTCGGTCTGCCCGGCGTCATGGTTGACGCAGTATCGTATCAGAAAACCGACTGCATTATCAATACAACTGACTCAGAATTCTTGTCAGTGTGGCAGCTGTTAGTTAACTTAACCGGCTTCATCTGCATTTCTGTCATCATTACGGCGTTTCCTTTGGTGTTGTGTAAGATGCAAAGTCCGCGCAGGATCAGTGTGACGGTGACCATGACCCATCTGAGAAAACAGGACTCGTGTAATTCGATGAATTTGGCGGAGAATTCAGACGGTGTCCGGATAAACAGACGCACAACTCGCAATTCCCATACACAGACGCTGTTATTGCTGCTGCTGACAGTTAGTCTGTGTGTTCTGTGGAGTCCACTAACGATGTACGAAGCGGTGCGGTCATTTGTGGAGTTAAGTCCGACGGTGGAAACGGTGTTTCTCGTAATGTTCAACTCGCAGTTGTTGATGGACCCGATATTGTTTGTGCTGACGCTGCGGTCGGTGCGGAATGCCGCCTTGTCCATGTTCAATCCCAGAAATATAATGCGGAGACTACTTTGTCGCAAAAGCCGGGGTTTCCGAACGTACTAGCTTGGAAGGGGGAAAACAGAAGCATGTGTATCTTACTGCACCCGGCAGTGAGTCAAGCGCTAACTGTTGTGCAAGCGTCCTGACAATGTTGAGGGTTACAGCAATCTTAAGCCTTGTTCGTGTGTTTATTGTTGGTTTCCTGTAGCCAGAACAGACTGGTCTCACGGCATATTTTAATACATACTAGAAGTAATACGAAGTTTTCAGTGAGTGCTACTTCTTATTACACGAAAGGACCAATACACACATCCCTCTTCCTGCTTCGGTTTACCGGTACCTGCAATCGGCGAGCGCACCAACCTAGTACAGTAATAATAATGCGGTAATTTTGCTGGTACTGTAGTTGACATGTTTGAGAACTCTACCTGGAATCCATTGGGCTGGAAACAACACTATTTTCTTATTACCGTACATTAGACGACAGAGTTAAATATAACATCAAGGTTACCACTAAGGTCGATATGAGCAGATACGGCATCTGCTATCAAGCTTTTTCAAAACATGAGATCGATTCAAACTCTTCTGATGACCTTCTTTTAAACACGAGAACCCAGGTGAACATCTACGGGATATAGAGATTCTTACCAGACAAAAATGTGTTTGGGAATGTTTGCGTAAGTGTTACAGCAAAAATGTAGTAGAAGTCAAACGAATCTGAGACGTAGAAATGTATGAATCGAGACATATGCTTAGTTATGCGCGCTGACCATGGTTTCCTGGTTTTCAGAAAATTGTACTTTTCCACCACATCAAGCAAGCGCTCGCTGGTCCCGCTTTTACTGGGTCCGGCCTGTGGTAAAATATTCACACTGGGCCGACGGCCGCCGCCGACCTTCCGCTTGGTGACCGCCTTGTGGAGGGAGCACAGAGTCATTTCCTGATGTATGCCAGTTTTTTTAGCTCACCTTGTATGTTGTTTGATAAAGTTTACGCATCCATATTTGGTACATTATCCGCAAGAGATTTACAAATACTTAGCTGATTACTGAATATATATGTGGTATTATATAGGGTATCGCACAGGTACAGTACGTTTTCATATTTGAATGGTACCTAAATACTGCAGGCTGCTACCGATTTCGATTTTTTATTAAATCGCAACTAGAAACTCATTGAATTACTGCTACGCACTGGAAGTGTCCAATACGAATAGATAAGGTATTATATTATTAATATAAAAAAACTCTTCTTAACATACAGTAATCTAATTTGTACGCAATGCAATCAGACAATGAAGCATCGCGTGAGAGAGCCCAGACACTTGACTGTACGTACGTATGTATTATTATTATCACAAATCAAGAGCAGGCAACCCATTTGGGACTTCATGTCCGTTCGCAAAGTGAAACTACCTTATAAAAATACCACACTAGGACAGATCAGCAGTTCCGAGCATACACTTGAAAACGGTCACAGATCCAGCCGAATGAATCTTTTCGTTAAACATGAGAATTGTTTCAAGCCGACCTTCTAGCCGCATTTTCATGGTGTATTCGCCAATCTTTGTCTTCCCCTTTGCGCCGTTATTCGCTGGTCGTCGCAAGTTGCAGTGAGTCGTGTTGCCCGTAACTATGGCCATGTCCAGTAGCAGTAGGTACGCTGGAAGGGGGAAAGCGCTCGTGTTTCGGTAATCTCCCGCCAGCTGGTATCCAGCAGAGGAAGGATAGCACAGCCACACGCACGGATCGTAGCGTACAAACAAAGACAATCGGATCCATCAGCATTTGCACGTTATACAGAACACCCAGCGCCGTGAAAACCGTCGCATCAATATCATGGAAATTTTGTATAATCAATGCAACCATCAGCGGCGACCAAAATACGAAAATACTAGCCGTCATCACCAAAAACAACAGAGTCTGTAATTTTCTTGAACTCTCGACCGGTTGTACCTTGTCAACAGTCGCGCTGTGCCGAATCAAATTTGTCCGTTTGCGTAAAACCAAAGGGAATGCTATGATAATCGTCCCAATACATATAATGTTCAGGGTAAAGATGACCGGCTCCCACGCTCCAAGAAATCCCGTCTCGGCATCATTCGGACTACAATGGTCGCTCTGACTGCTGTACAATGCTTTCGTAATGACGACTGGCAGACCGCAGCCGTGAGCCGCTGTCCAAACAGTGGCGCAGAAGACGGATGACACCTTGAGACTATGTCTGTTACGGTACATAATGGGACTGTACATCGCCCGGATTCTGTTTAACGCGATGACCAAATGGGAGAAGATGGGAACGGTACCAATGACCCATGTACCGTAAGTGTAGAGGATACACCAACTGGATCCCAGCCACCAGGAGGAATACAATCCCGAAATAATCTCAAAAAACGCACCGGGTAAAATGTACAGTATGTTCCCGAAAAGCAGACTCATGAGGTAAATGTTGAAAGAGTTGCGCAGTCTTTTGTTAAATACGAAGACCAATGCTACTAGTCCATTCGAAAACAGAGAAAGAATGGCAACAACAAATGAAGCGATTGTTGATATTCGCCATTCGACTGCTAAGGTAACTGTAGCATTACTGGGTGGGGAGTCGAAGATGCGAAATAGTTTGCCGCATCCCTGGGTGTCAGTCGCCACCGAAGCGATCATCCAATGTAGCTCACTTTGAAGCATTTTCCATCTACTTTCAGAATTGGGTACGATACCCAGGATGACATGTCTGGGTGAAGCGTAATAAATAAATATTCATACCGATCCAGAAATTAATCGTGTCCTCTGGATACCTATTTATTTTCCATTAAATTATTCATAGTGTTATTTCTGCCGAAGGACTTCGATCTAAATGTCTAGTTATTTTTATGAAGCAAGCCTAGTGTATGGGTAGATTATCGTGAGTAAAGTCAGTTCATTAGCTGCTACCGTAACAGCGCAACTAAAATTACAACGGCCCGACAGTGCACAAAAACAACATGAAAAGCTGGTGCAGCAAACGTTAGTATCTGTTGTGGTCTATGGTATGCGCGTTGCAAAACGCGCACGAAGGCATTCTACTGTCCCACTACTAAACTACTTAAATGCAGGCAAAAAAAGATTTTACTACTACTGGCAGGTATTTGAAAAATATTTGTTTCAATATAACCAATTTTAAATGTAAAAATCATTTAAAAATTCCATGATTCGGACGCCCTTCCGGCTGCTCCGTCTGGAACCACGGAACACTTGTCGACTGTTTTCATAAGACCAGAAGGTAGACTTTCAAATTTATGTAGTTTTTTCCGAATCCGGCTCCTGAGACTGCTGCAGCATGATGCGAAGTGAAGGACAAAGATTGTTATTACCACAGCTGCAAATAACTGGCGGTTACTCGGCCGGTGATAGATTACAAAACAGAAGTTTATACCACTTGAAAGTACGCATTCTGCGCTACAAAACGAGATATAAATGACCAGAATCCTATTGCCCTGTAGCCGGCAGTGCAGACAAGAACATTTTCGCATCTTCGTCCCCCCACCCAGTAGTGGAATTCACATTTACTTCCATAATAATTATGACAAAGATATTGCAGAAACTGTGAAACATACAGAAAGGTTTTATTGCTGTACCATGCTGTTATACGTGTACACACACCTTCCGCGAGGTACACACACCACACACCACACTGAATATAGAAACTGCACTGTCCGGGTTCTGTAAGCAAATGCCCCGTTTTAGTCCGAAACGAGATATTTATATAAAAAAGACGATTTGACGTTGGAACAGTATGGCCTTTTGATTTTCTGTAGAATACAAGACATAAATTCACTTGGGAGCTGGCGTCAGTTCTTTCCGGTTTAGGTTCGACTAAATTGTGACCGTTATGGAAATTCACCATAAACGCGCTTGAGGCCAAGGGCTGGGTTGGTAATCTTACCAAACGTACGCCTGTTTGCACTATTCCCAAATGCACAATTGGCATTCCATGTTTTCGGAGCACTGTGGGCGCGTTGTCGGCGTGTTGCCATTGTAGACGTGTGACTATTGAGAATGTACACAGCGTGCGGGGGTGTGAAACCTGATTCTTATAAAGAGAAGAAATACATAAAACTCGAACAGAAGAAAGCAAACGTCATTTTTCTTGTTAGATGTTGTGGACAATTGTACTCGGTAAATACAAAGAAGCGTGCTGCTTCGTAGCGCAACAACATTCTCGCCTGGGTCTGTGTTTGGAATCTGGCTTTCCTTCCTCGCAGCAACGACAGAAGCAGAATTACAACTCCAACTATAAACTGACCACGGAGGTAGCAGATAACCCGGATTATTTTTGTTTTTTATTATTATACCACTGCAGTAGCCAAACCCTTTAGAAGAGACTTCACTGGCCATTGGAAATTTCTGGATATTTGTACTACTGCAAGTGCATTTCAGTAGCTCGTTGCCCAGTCCGTCATCTTTTTCTTGGCTGGCTACAAGACCACAGCCTCGACACTGAGTTTTTTGACGTACTGCTTAACCGTCCATCCGGACATTCAAGACCGCCTCCGCGACGAGATCGACCAAATCATGGGTGACAAGGAAGTTGCGACGTACGAGCTGTTAGTTAAGATGGAGTACCTGGACTGCTGCATCAACGATACACTCCGTATGTATCCACCGCTGGCACGCACCGAGCGCATGTGCAATTAGAAAGGACCTACAAGGGATTGACTGTGGAGGAGGGCACGGTTGTCGGCATTCCGATCTATGCCATTCCCCACGATGCGGATTACTGGCCCGAAACTTACGATCCTGACCGGTGCGTCGATTCCGCGACAGTTTTTACGACTTTTCCTGATTTATCGTTTTTATTAGGTTTTCCCATGAGAACAAGCACAAAATCAAGCCATACACTTTTCAAACTTTCGGCCAGGGTCCGCGCAACTGTATCGGCATGCGTACGTAAACAGGTAATATACTGCCGTAGAATATGCGCAGTTTTGAGAATGGTTTCCTTCAGGATTTGCTTACTATGAGATCGAGCAGGTGATGGTATTTTTGCTTCGCAAGTGTCGATTTGTTCCATGCTCAAAGACTGAGACACAGCACCAGTTAAGGTAATGGCTAGCTGACTAAAGCCGTCGCTGATGCTGTATTATTTTTCTATAGATTCGGCTGCAAATTACGGATGTTGGCTTTCTTAAAGCTAAGAATGAAGTTTGGGTTAAACTGGAAAAATTTTGATACTTTTGAGTCTAACCGAGGACGAAATTTGCTATTGCAATGCCAACTACAGTATTCTGTACAACTCTCCAGCATTCTTGGTTCTAACGACTAAATGTTTTTTTTTATGCAAATGTATGTTTCGACTATCCACATCGGACATCCAGTAACAAACATGTGCGGAAGTAATGTGCAGTTATGCACCATTAAACAAACCGCTAGGTAATCTGTGAAAGATATGATAAACTACAAGAACCATAAAAAGCTGTCAAAAGACTTCGGCGTCGGATATATGCAATCATACACTGAGTCCAGTCTGTTAGATAATTATGCAGCGCAGAAAGCGCATCGCGCGACTATAAGGAAAAGGTTGTTATAAATTTGAGGCTTACCATTTCCGCGCTCAACCATGGTGTAGAGTGCAGACAACGAGGGCATATATAAAACTTTTACTAGGTAATGGTCGTCAAAATGTGTATGTATGTATTAATTAAGTAATTATGAAATTACCGGCTCTGCAATCCCCACATGTAACCGGCAATTTCGCTTACAACTGTTTTATTTCCTTAAAACATGGAGTATCAGCTTAGCATAAAGTTTAAGAGTTTAATGAGCTTTACGTCCGCCAGTACAGGAAATTGCATTCCTCTTACACCAGCAGACCATCCATTAGAAAACA
>JAQGAU010003519.1:0-13065 GCA_034698045.1 Paramacrobiotus richtersi
GCAGCTCCATAGTACGCTTGAAGCGAGACTTTGTCGAAACATTTATCGAAAATATGTGCAGCTGTCTATTGCGACCATACTGGGTCTAGCAAACATCCATAGGTAAGGTGATAAGCGATTGTCAAACACGGTAAACAAGATAGAGTCTTAGACCGAGACATGATAGTTTGATAAAAGCATTTGAATCAGAGCAAAGAATAGTTTTCCAGTGTAATCACGTGCAGACCGGCTTTTGTGGGGAAGGTTTTTCTTTCAGGGGCATTTCCAAAGAATCACGGCAGTTGTACCGGCTACCAGCATATAAATCAGTGAACCCTGTAATGACCAACGTTAACTACATCGATTACAGCGAAAACCAGAGTTGTTGCAAACCTTGTTGCAGAAAACATCCACGGCAAAGCTGTCTCCAATAACCACGTGCCACTTTCCTTCCAGAGCGTACTTGTCATCCATGTAACTTTTTATCATCTTGGCGCATGTCTGAAGCAGTATACAGTGCACGCACAAGCAAAACAAGATAAAACTATTTATCCTAAATAAGAGGGGTTCACCTCGAAATTGGATCCATACTTCTCAAAGTAGTTGTTAACTTTATCGACGATATCTTCCGACCATTCGGGGCTCACTTCACATTGCTGAAACCAAACATTTGGTTGAGTATTTTGCTTTAATGCTGGAGCGGTAAACAGTCTAAAACAGTTCGCTTAATTCTTACGGCTTATTAGCTTGCACAAACCACAAGGAGCGGATAGATGGGCGGTCCCTCCTCTTCCTTCTGCTCCTCGACAACTTCTTCTCCTCCCGCTCCACCTTCTGCTTTCGCTGATGTATCGTCACCTTTATCAGCCATTTTGAGTATCGAGTTAACAATTAACCCAGATTTCTGGTAACACACACAAAAATCGCAAAAATGATCATGTCAAAGTGAGTAAACCAAAGAAATGCAACGAAATGCACTTCGAATGAACAGAAGTATGTACTACTTTACGTAGTGTGATGTCAAGGTAACTGTGATGCCGTCAGCCCTGTTGTGATTCGACGAAGATCTGATACTACAACTACACAAATCTTTAAGAACGGTTTGATCGGTTTTGTACATGCTGTTCTAGGATTTTAGTAGTAATAATATGGAAAATAAGTTCCCATTCGAATGAGCTCTCTGTTCGCCATGTTTATGGATAGCGATTACGATCTCGTAACATCCAAAGAACCCAACCGTCAACCACCACCCTTACCCCCTAATCGCCGACCGTTGCCCGCCATTCCTCCAGAAATAGAACAAGAAAGGATCGTCAAAGAACACCAACAACAGTTATCTACGTTAAAAGCGCTTCTACAGAACTGGCAGCCTGTGATATGCGTCATCGTCCCGGTTATGCAGTGGAGACACGCCTGGCATCCGCCATTTTTATTAGCCCTTAATGTTGCGGCGTTTATGCTGTTCCGATATTTGAGATTATCCGCGATCTCTGTCGGATGCTTAGGTGGGATGGTTTTGGCGCTCGGGGAGATGCTGATTCCTATTGCAGCAAAAACCTTGTCTGGCCATGCGAACACAAGGTTTGCCAATCTAACTAACGAACTTTCCGTATTTTTCGCAGTTACACTGTTTAGCTTCGTTTTGGATGGTTTGGTTTGTTTCTAGAGACGAAAGCAGAGATGTTGAGTTCGAACAGTTTTGCCTGGCAATTCTCTCCACCAAGCAGCGAATAAAGCAGTTTCTCACCAATATGAAACGAACACGGGAGTCCTTTCCGCAGTTTTTTGCCACAGGGATCTGTATAGTTCTGCTGTTCGCAGCTGCACTCTTCAACAGCCTTGGAGATTTTGTCACTCTGTTTATTGCCAGTACGCTAGCTTTGCTATTACCCGGATTTCTGTTAAATGAATATAGCTTCAAAATACAAAGGTATTTCCAATGTTTTTGGAAGAGTTCGGATGTTTGTCCGACAAAGAACCAAGTAGCTCCGAAAGGTGACCTTTGATAGAGATAGTGTCTTTGACTTGTGCGTTTATGTTTGTCTGATGTGAATAAAGCTGTTGTTCGACTTTGTAAGCAAAGCAAGGCGAGTGTAATTACAAGCACAAAGTGCCATACAGTCACCAAGATACAAAAAACTGATGAAAGTAAGCCGTGGTCGACTGCCACTGGTGGGCTTGCGTTCATCGGCAGGGTTTCATGTTGTATTCCTTGAAAATTCAAAAAAATGTTGTACGTTAAGATATGCTCCGTATTTCTTTCTTGTTTGGTGGTACTAATTATCGAGCCAGCTGTAGTTTCTTGTATTAAATGCTACCAGTGTTCCGAGCAGCAACACGATCCTGCCAAGTGCGTAGATAGAAAACCGGAAGACTGTGGTAATGACATCAGCTACTGCGAACGCAGCGTGCAAGTGACCTTTAAGCCGCGCTTAACCAAAGCGTACGTGCAGAAGTGCGGTGACATTACCGACGCTACCACAGAAGCTACTACTGAGGAAGGCGCTGCAGTCGAAGAAGAAGCAGCAACTGAGAGTAGCGAGGAGGAATCTGGTGCGGAGGCCAAAAGCGGTGCGGATGATACGGATCTTGTTATTGCTTGCGACAAGAACTTCAGGTTGGCGGCCGACGGGAGCACGGTGTCCGCAACGGTGTCGTGCTGGTGCTGGGAAGATTTGTGCAATACAATTCAGAAAATTCGGGACGAAGGAGTGGCGCTTGAAAAAGAAACAGCATCAGCAGGCGACAGAATTCAGCATCATGGGTTGCCTTACCTAGTTTGCCTGATCTCTCTAGCTGCTATCCAGCGTGTCCAATATATTACCCAAAAGGGAAATCAGCAGAAAATTTAAAACAACCCCTAAAGAGTTTTGTACCATCGACGGGACAAACGTTAGCAGAAAGAACACGAACTTCTTTCAAAACAATCAATCACCAAAGTACACCAAAATTTTGTATCTGGAAAAGAGGGAGAAAGCCATGTAACACGATCCAGGAAGGGGATGGTTTGCTGGAGCTCAGCAACAACCGAGTGGGTGTTTAATTTCTGAAAGTCTCATGGAGAAGGCTGGCGACGCCAGTGTTAATATGTTCGAAACTGCGATTGGAACCGTATGTCGGTCGAGTTATTATCTGGTTTAACACAGTCCGCCGTAAACTTGGTGGAACAATACAGTATTTATCTAGCCGTTTATAACAGAAATAAGCATGTAAACGCACAAATTTCAGAACAAACTGCACCAGCAGTGCAACCAAGATCTCGAGAAACACGTGATAAAAGCGTTTCTGGATTAGGTAATGGACACACCGTCTCTTGTTCGTCTCGCTCGGGACCTTTGCCTTCTCGTTGACAGTATGAGTAATCACAGTTGACAGTATGCTGGACTTTACTGCGGTCTTTCCCAACATTTTTCCATGTTTAATCCTCATTGCGGCACTATCCCGTAGCAGAGGACAAGCGAATCGTATATATCCGGAACATCGACATCTTCCCCACCGTGTTTTGTTGTTATGTTTTCCATAAGAGATTCCACACGTTGTCAGCAGGTTCCGGTCGGGACGCAGCAGACAGAGGAATAAAAGGTTGTGCAATGATTGGCTTACTTTCTAGCGCGCTGTGCTGAAGTTTCTCAAGGTTTGCAACTCGATCTACTGAGAAAAGGTACTGAGATCTTTCATAGAGGTTGCGGTTTATGAGATCCGTTACCTTTCAGTTGCCTGTTTTCCTCCACCAGAAGTTGTCGACTCTGCTCAATTTGTTTCACGTCCAGGAGCAGCTTGTACAGCAGCTTTGAGCAACTGCGCAGCTTGTGGGACAGCCGCAGGTTCATTTGATCTGTTCAAAAAACAAATATCGGTAACATCGACAATAAGAAACAAGCAAAAGCATAAAGATATTCATAACACAATCGCAAATCCGCACCAGCCAAAAAGGCGTGATCTAGCGGATATACTGCATATAAAGTTACGGTAATTAACTTGTCATCCAAAGATTTCGTACCTTGTCGAAACACGATGTTGGTTAGCTTTTCTAAGTCGGTTTGTTCATGGTGTTGATCTGGCATGGTAGAAGCAGCGGTCAAATGAAACAAGGCCTCTGATAATCAGTTTTGGTTCTCTTGTGGATCTTCCGATTTCCGCGCAGAATCCGATTTCCGGTGCCGTAGGTTGGCTTGTTGCTATGTACAGTTCAATCCTTGCAAGCTCATCGCTCTGGCCAGATAACTCAGTCCTCGTCGTAATCACGGCAACATAGGCAAACCTCGAACAGTGCCGTTCGAAACTTCAATACGAAGGTGTCGCTCGATTCGATTTTCCTTGGCAACACAATCTACTTCAATTGCAGACGCTCGACCGAAAAGAGAGTGGAAGCTGTTACCTCAGTCTGATCTGATTCTTGACATTTGTGCTGCTGAAACTTTAGACATAGAAAGATATTAGATATTGTAGGAACTCCATGTTAATTTGAATTTTAATTCCTTAATCGAGTGTACACTCCACAAATAATCCTATCTGTATTTATAAAGTATTCTTACATTCTGCTGTCGGAACTAAAAACCATGCGCTGTTCTTACCATCCTGGAGCTAATGCGAAAGTTCGCTCTAATGTTTGGCAAGTACACCGAACTTTAAATATAACAATTTAGATATTTTCAGATACCGGATTCGTAAATCCAAGACGATCTTTCACAGAAGAACGTAATCCTCTTTGATATTTATGTTATGAGAATTTAAACGGACATGAGCAACTCAAAAATTCACAGGAAATATTCTATACCAAAACACAGACTTAATGTGCTAATCACTAATGCACAGTTGAGGTCCATTTGTGAGGTAAATTTGTTTGAATACATGCTGTACATTTTGGTTAGGATAACATTACCAATGTTCCCCAAAGGTCTATTTGACACAGCAATGGTTGAGACCAATCGCAGGCTTTCAGTGAGCAAAATGGCCGCGGTTCCTGTTTTTGTTCCATTTACTGGGATCCAGGTTTCCAACAACTCCAAGGTCTCCAGAGTCCGACGTCTCCAAGGTATTAATCGTTCGGGATCGCTTGCTGATTCGTCTTTACCTTGAATTGTGGTGTTGCGTTGTATGTATATCTGGGTTTCTAACGACGCTTTGCTGCGGTCAGCTCGCTTCAGTTCTGCGATGTCGCAGTATTTGCTTTGGTACCACTATAAATATGACTATGTCAGAGTTCCAAGAATTTTGCTCCACAATGTGCCCCATAGCTCATTGTAGTCTTTGACGCTCTTGAATTTGAAGTTTTCCACGCGGGTGATTCCCCTGACTCACAAATCTGCATGCGGTTTATGTCGCATATTTTGTAGAGTACGTACAAAATTGGAAGTTTCAATTGCGTACGTATCCACTTTTGTTGTTATATAACATCACGAAGTTCATAAAGAAGTGTCAAACATTACTTTCGCTAGCCGCGAGTGCCGCGTCCAGGAACTCGATGTCGTCATAAGCAGCCGAATTTTCGTTCAGATTGAGCTGGTCCATGTTCGGGACTTCGGGTTCTGGATCGGTTTGGATAGACATTTCTTTCTCTTTTCCTCGTCGGTTGGCCTCTCCGCGGAGGTGGGGATGGTTTCCCTGGCAGGGCTCGTTCTCGTTCAGGCCGGGACTGGGGTGATTCTTGTCCAGTTGGGTTATGGTTCCCTGTTGGTGAAACGATTACAGTACCTTTGTATGTGGCCAACAGAACCACACCCACACCCAACCATGTTTGGGGCAGCCGCTGCCGTCGATACGGATTGTATCGATCCTGTCTGCCATAGTTGATCGTAATGTGACGTGCGTTAATATTATAAACTGGAGGCATTATGCACAATATATACACTTGTTAATAAAAATATTCAGCCTTCTGTACCAAAAAAATTTCTCAACTAAGCTATCTCTCAGGAAAAACTACGGACCGTTCCTGTAACGAAATTTTTCACCTGTTGCTATACGACGTTTGCGATTGTTTAATGTGACAAAATATATCACTATCTCGTAGCAATTACTTCGTAACATAATTTTTTAAATAATCAGGCGGTTTCCTTATACGGTCAGAGCGCCGCAACTCTGCTTCCGGTTCTGGGGCGCCTGCAGGAACCCATTTTGGCTTTCGCGGCCTGAAAGTTGTATTGACTACATCGTGTCAGAATTGTAATAGGAACGGGTTAGTGAAAAGAAATTTACAATACATATAATATTATGTAAAAGTAAAATGTCAAGTAAATCTGCGGTAAAGTCGCAACATATGAGAATCTGAGTGACTCCTACGTTTGGGTTGGACGAGCTTTGCAATTTCGGTTAAAGGAGTAAGTGCTTCGGATCTGTCGATGGTTCGTTTCCTGGCCGAAGTGTCCTTCCGTTCTTAATGTGTAGCTAAACGAGGGTGCTAGATTCTGTACTAAAACAACATGCACAAGTGAATATGTTAAACAAGCCTAATTAATTACCTTACTTGTGGAACTGGTACAAAGGCCAGCATGTAACGCTTGTGCAGCCATGGTTCAGCTTTTACGGCAGTTAATACCGCTCTGCCGGATGGATCTGCAATTATTGTGGTGAACGCTTGTCCAGAGCGCGTTTGTTTTGGTGCTATGTGCGCCCTGACGCAGATTACGGTGGGCTTAATTTAATGATTTAATACTGCGTTAACAGTACTCTACTACTACCACTTGGATTTTTCACTGCTTGTTTACTGATTCGGCTGTCCGCTGGACGTCAACACACAATTTACCTTTCTGCTCTCTGCCGGCGATTTTTGTTGATGACTGTCAACGTGGGTGGAACCGGAAGGACAGCTTGCTCGATCCCTCTGGCCGCTTAGCGTCCCTCTCTGGTATTCCTCTGACTTCCCTTCTTGCCGACGGGGTGGAGTTTACTCTGGCTTCTTTGGCTCGGCACATCCTCTTCTCGGTAGTAGTATCCCATCCTTCACGCCACTGTGATGTGTGTGGCGGCATATTACTTTATCGATTATGACTGCTCGCTAAGACGCCAGAAAACCGACCAAACAGTCTTCACTGAGATCAAGACAGTATCCCGATGGGCGAGCACTACCCTACACACCCGAAAATTACTTATGCCCGCCCAGAACTATCTGAGCCAGCCCGGAAAAGTCGGTTAAACACAAGGAGAAAGACAAGTCTAGTGTGTGGCATACCCAAAGGTCTACCGTTCTCCATGCACTATTAAGACGTATTCTTCGTAAGCTTGAGCATCCGGGTTGAACAGCAACATTGACGTATGTAGCGTGCCTGTTCAGTTGGAGGACAGTTAAACAAGAGTACCCATTCATTTATCCCGTTAGCATGCAAAAAATGTCCGTCTACCTTGAGTGAGTAGTTTAGGTAAGGGTTATCGATACCAATCTCCTTAGCCAGATCCCCCACCAGGGTAGCAAAGATGTACTTGAAAGTCAGTTAGACGAGATCTTTCTGCTCTCGTAATTCAGTTTTCCTAACGGAATGTGCGTGTACACGTATAACAGCATGGTACAGCAATAAACTTAAAAGTCGCTTCCTGTTTATTCTCGCTGAGTCAGAACTGGGCATGGCGACCGCGACCATCTTTAAGGGCGTTCCAGCTAGCAACGAGCTGTGATGTGTCGCGGATTACAGCCGATCCTCTGCTTTCCAGTGCACGTAGGTCATGTTGAAGTTATAACGGGCACTGATGCATTGGGTGACTGATGTATTGCGGCGGCATAGTGCTTTGTTAATATGACCGCTCGCTGTCGAGCCAATAACCAACCAAAGTAACAACAATATGAAAAGTACAGTAACCACTGGACAGTTGCTAAGTACAACAGTACGGTTCATGACAGACCACCACAACACATCAGAGTAACAGCCCGTACTGGATAACAACACGGGATTGGCAAAGTGACCATAAAAATCCGGTAATAACGCACAGCCATATGGGAACACGCGCTTGTTCCCCATGCATGGCCTGATTTGCCGTAGTAAGTGAAGCTTGCTAGCTAGCACCATGATGTCAAACAATACCCACTCTGCACACTGAGCAAAACTGTGGTATACTCCAGAGAAAGCAAAGTAACGAACAGCCACAGATAAGAAACTGACTGTCTCCAGGCCCACTCCTTTCCAAGAGCTCGGAACTTCACGCCAGTTGTGATGTATGTAGTGAGTATCGCCTTTATTGCAGGTAACCGGTAACTCAACAAGAAGCAACTGAATGAGTACTTCATCTGACCGGCAGTAAACGCTGCACAGTAACGAAGCGATAGTTTATCGACGGTCACTACGAGTCCTCCCACGACCGAAAAGGCTTGCTTTTCAGTGTTGAAACGAGTCAGTCAATATTCGCAGGGGCGGCCGTTGTGGCGGTTGCGGTAACCGAAAGGGCTGTTAGACGGTGGGTTTGACAGTCGTTAACAAGTGAAGAATGCCCACCCACCTTGAGAGAGTTGTTCAGGAGAGGATTGTCAATGACGATCTAGTTGTTCTGCTCTCCACACAGAGGAGCTGTGACGTTCCAGCCTGCGGCCGAATCTATAGTGCCATCTCTCATCTTTATCAGTCCACTGGTCGACGTAATACCGGTGTCTTCTGAAAAAAAAATGCCGGTGTCCTCTGCTTTCTGGTGCACGAAGGTCTTTCGGAAGTTATGACGGGAACTGGTGTCCTGGATAACAGCCCGCATCTTTTTCAAGCAACCTTCGTGGTTAGAATCTCCTCGCGAACGTTCTGCGAACCGCAACGTGCATGGTAAAGCTGATGCTCCCTGTAAACAGCAAGAGCATGTTTGTCGTACTCTACTGTGCAGAATTGGGTGGTTTCACTCCTCTTCAGGCGCTTACACAGACCTTCACGTTTCACTGGCATGGAGCACTGTCCGTGGTTGAGATAGAATACAGGTGAACCTTACTAAAACTAATCATCTTTTCTACGGAATAGCCAGTTCATAGTCCCGGGGTCAAACTTTTGAAACAGATGCGACACCAACGAGGAATTCAGACCCATTTTGAGCGGTACCCATCATAAACTTTCCCCGCAAATCTGGAGGACGGTTTTGCGGGGACCGTGCCGAAGCTATCAACGGATACCTGGCATTACTGAATACCAAACGACCGCCTTACAGCAAAGGGTCGCGGAACAGCTTTATCCTGATGGAATGTGTCAAAATATAGAATCAGGGGATACCCGTAACCCGGTCTCAGCCTGCTGGGTACACTTCATGCCCCAGTCAAAGTCGTAAAGTCTTATTTGGATTCCAGTAACTGCAGTGTGCCCGAATGACAGTGACTGAAGTTCTGGTTGGCCCAAGAGGTAGGAAAATCTTTCATGGATTTCCTCCTTAATCGCATCCGGCTCAGTCCGAGTTTCTTTCCTTCGAAGTGTCCAGGGAGTTTTCTATTTCCTCTACTTTTTGTCTCACAACAAGTAAAAGCGTTTCACCTCCCCTTCTATTGCTAGAGCTCTTTTGCGATCCAGAGGTCTTCCGTTGCACTTACCCAGCATTTCGGAAGCGGAAACGCGGTGCCCATCACTGGCGGGCGAATGATACGGTGCCGACACCGGTTGCAAATAGACATGTATACTGACACGAAAAAAGAACATTCACTGATCGCGCTCAGATGATTCCCTTTCTGCATCCCACGACGACTGTGAGTAGTACTACAGGAATTGTTGGGACGAGCCGGACAACCCGGTTCACAGTAGTAGTACTATAGGTCAACTCGTCCAAGGTCACCATTAGCTTTCCTGGATGGGTGGTACAGATCGACTCGACATGTTTCCCCCGATCTTTGCATTTCGGATAGTAACAGCGGAGGGGTCGCGCTTCGATGTCGGCCTTCCTTTCTCGAACTTCCGATTTTTTTTAATCTTCTGTTGCATTCGAGCAATAAACCGTGGTTTTCTGTAAGTCATGTCTCGACCCAGCTCACCGGATTACCCTGAACTTGTGCGAACAGATGATGAGCAAAGCATGCAATATGCGGTCTCATAAAGTTTCGCAAGGTGGGCTAACCCTGATACACTTTTGAATGAAGTTGAATGGTTTATTGTTAGCAACATATCTACGCGTACGCGAGAGCCATGTTAAATCGCACTAATAGCTTGTCACCAACAAATGCTCATACACAGTTGTCACTACAGCCGCTGCTATGATCGTGTGTACGAAAGCATGCAGTTGGTGGCACATGGTCCATTTGTCTGTTGCTTAATTATATTGTTCTAGAGAGAATAATTATGTAGTTCATGTGTTGTGATCTATTAGTCTTTGTCCAATGTTCGCATACAGATAAGTTCCATTTTGACTGTACTTGTAGTGCGTCTTGAAACATCAATAAACTTTTGTAATTTGTAAATGAACTATTCGGATCTTCTAGCTACCGTTTCCGTTTCTGGCCAGATAGCGGTCATCTTTGTCTGATGGCCGTTTCTTCGCCGCAATCGGAAGCGAAAGAGAAATTCATAGCGGAACGATTAAGCTGAAAGGACAAAACCGGTTGACAGTGGCGATCGCGCATTGAACCACTGCACATTAGAATGCATAAGAAATAGTAAGAATTTGCAACAGCGAGAGAGTTACGCTTTGAACCGCCGACTGCCAGCGTTTCTTACTCGTTAGGAGGTACATATTTATGGTCTGCAGATTACACCCTAATAACTGGTGATGTATGAAATAAACTCTACAGAACTGAAATATTTAATCTCCATCGTTTAAGAAGTTTAAGCGACTTTTAGCATAATATATCGCTTAGAGTTTTTTCATTTCTGTTGTATGCGTTACCTAGTACTGCTGCTACTTTTTCTATGCGTGTTTGTATGAATCGACAAGTTATTAACAGTTGCGAACTTGCGAAAAACCACAACGGCAAAGTCCGCAATTTAGGCATGGTACGTGCTACGTAAGTAATCACGGAACGTTGCCGTTGGATGCGAAGGTGTCGTTTGAATATACTTCCCTGACAACAGAACACAGTACATAGAAGTATTCGATTGCAGACGCTGAAAACTGGAAACCGTGGATGCGAAGGTGTCGTTTGAATATACTTCCCTGACAACAGAACACAATACATAAATAGAAGTATTCGATTGCAGACGCTCAAAACTGGAAACCGTGTTTGCGTCTATTGAGTTTTCGCCTCAGCTAGGCGCCATCTGCAGGGGTGGTGGCAGATGGAGCGGAAGTAAATTTGCTCCTTGAAGACCATGTTGAACATACCATGTTCGGCAGGGCGTATTTTGGCAGCTAATTAGTTTATGAGTAGACACAAGGTACTAAAAGAATAATATAATTTTTCTTATTATGGTTCGGGGGACCACTAGTCATGAAAAAAAGTTTGAACTGAGCTGGACACAACCAAAGATTTGCTCGTTTACGATGTCACCTCGTCTTCCGGACAGAAATTTGCTCTCGCTCTCATATGATGTGATTCTTGGTTGGCGCGCCCAGTGAAATATCTATCGGTTTTGCCACGGTTTCGGCTTTTTTGCGGTTTTCGTGCGTGACGCGTGCAGAGGCGAAAACTCAATTTCCTTCAAGCGATGTAGGAACAGGAGACATAGAAAGATCTTGTGCGGAATTTCATCTTTTTTTAAATCGTTTAATGGACTGTACGCTCCTCAGCTGTTCATGTCTGTATTGGTACATTCAGTTATCGGGGCTCATAACTATTATTTGACTGAATCGCTTTGCCTGAAGAAATTCTTGTAATCTTGTTGCATTAGGAACCTTGAACACGCACCAAGCTGTTTTTCACTTAATCTCGGAGCAACACAAAAGTTAGCGAAGATGACAGGCAAGTACATTCACGGAACTTTGCCGATGGCTATTGGTTTTTCTTAACGTTTTGTTCTCTAAAACTCAAAAGCAAGCAAGCGCTTGGTGTAAAGACTGGCGGTCGGTCTGGTTCATTTACTGCTACAAAAAGAGAGCACGTCAATATGCAGGAGCTACATGCTATGAGATCACTGGGATCAGTTTGCACGACCTTCTGGCATTGCAAGGAAAACCATTCGCTCCTGTCACAGCTTCGTCTGTTATATTTTAGACACAGAGTATCTCGTGCTTCTGAGATTTATGGTGCTCACCTCAGCATTCATGTGGAACTCGGAAGGTCTGTCTATTTCCAGTTTGTCAACTGTCAAGTTTACTTGTGATGTTTGCCAGGTGTTTCGTAAGCTTATCGCCAGCACCAGCTTTACAGATTTGTCGCTTTTGAACAAGCCGTAGCATGAACTGGTTGTAGCAACGTTGCTTGCCGTCTGTCATATATTCAGAAACTTCTTTCTTAGCTTTTACATCATACACTCTGGCCGCTAGACTGATCGCCTTTTACTGGCCGTCACGTTATCCGTCCGGCATGCATCGGCAAAATTATCAAAATACGACGGATCGCAATTCTAGCATTCCTTTGTTGACAATTTCCAGTGGTTTCGTTCCCGGTTGCTAAGATATAGGAAGCAACATATTTCTGAATTGCATCCCACAACTTTTTCATGTGATCGGATCTCGTACTGTAAATTGTTGTTGCAGCAGGGATAAACCATTAAAGTGTACTTCTTGAGTGCAAGATTAGTGTGTATCCATTATGATCTACGACGTGGGATTTTAAATTGACACTACCAGAAGCAATAGTGACAGTGTAGATTTTAGTTTTTAATGGTTACTGTAAATTTCAGATTACCCAGAGTCAGGGCGTGTGTTTCGCTCAGTCAGCCTGTTATGAATTCGTAAGATTCATATTTCAAAAGGAAATTGCTGATAGTTGGTATCAGCTGTGCGGTAGTCTGGTATATGAGCGTATGCTAATAGAAAGCAGAATGCAAGGAGGAAGCAGCGAAACATTTCGCTTGTAGACTGACTGTCATAACTGCTAAGTTTCATTATTTTCGAGATGTTCTCGGTAGATCTCTGGTAGCCGGTTTTTCAAGAGCACGTTTTTTGGTTAGAGCAGCGAGTTGCTCTGATGTTGGTTCTATGATGCGTGGCTCGGATGTGCGGATGTTAGTATCGTCAGACTATAATAATAATCGTCTTCGGGGAGCAAGCCGATTTTGGTCGCCCGCTCCATAATGCTGAGTGCGATACCTCGTTGGGTGATATATA
>JAQGAU010003520.1:0-13063 GCA_034698045.1 Paramacrobiotus richtersi
CTGTTGGTATGCTTTCCGTCGGTTTTGATGGGACTTGCGTAGTTGTTGACACTGTTTCGATCGGTGTTGGAAGGGTTCCAGACGTTGTTGGAAGGGTTCGCGGTGTTGTTGACTCAAGTGCGATCACTGTTGACAGAATTTCTGTGCTTGTTGACATGGCTTCGGTCGATGCTGACAGCGTTTCGGTCGCTGTAGGCAGGATTTCCGTCTCTGTTATCAGTGTACCACAGGTCACCGTAACAAGGGACAGAACAACTATCGTGTATTCTGCCCACTGCATGTTTAACATGTCAGTTGGATTTGATTCAGACTGGGCAAAAGACTAGACGACTTTCAATAACAAGAATAGAAAAAAACTGAATAATTTAGCGATGGAAAATTAAAAAGATCCGGAAAAGTCTGGTACAACAATGGATAAACGCACCAAAATAAAAGCTTGTAAAATGGGCTACACGGATTTTTGGGATACTACAGATGATGGATCGGTTCTTCGACTAAATTGTGCATTGTAACTGAAAACCAGATTAAGACACATTATTTTACGGCACCCTCTCTGTTTTATGCTAAACAGCCGTACTGTTTCATCCATTTTAGTCTGGCTGGTTGCTACTCCACCTACTAAATCAATACCGTAAAACAGTGTACCGGTATATGAAGTTTGCTCACAAGTGTGCGTCAACGCAGATTTCATGACAGATCTTGAGCTCATGTTTTATGACTATGATGTAGGTACGGTATATGGAATGTCGAAAATTGTATTACGAACCAAAAACGGCACATATTAATACTATGATGTGCAAGTAACAGTGCATTATTCTGCACGCTTTACTTAATTCTTGCAGCGTACGAACCAACAAAAATGATTTGCGATGTATGTCGATGTAATAATAGTATTACCATCGACTCCCAGTCCATGTAGTTGCGTAAGAGGTCCGTGTGAACGGTTTCATTGTATTACAGTACGTTACCTTTGTTCACATGCAGTATTCAGTATCAGGAGTACACCTAGCATAGTTGACATGGATCGGTGGTCCGGAGGTATTATATGACGAATTCTTTATCCTTTTCTTAACTAGAAGTACCCCCAGCGGCATAGAATTTGATAAACAGCATATGGCAAAAATACCTGGTTCGATAAACCATACGATGATGTTATTTATCTCTTGAACGATATTACATCATAACAACCGATACTAATTCTACATATCAGCAGCAGCAAATGAGTACTTGTTTTGTCAGAAATGTTTTAAAATTTGTCATTAATTTTCTGTGTCAAACTTCCGACTTTCGGCCACCCTTTTCTTAACTACGCCGTCAGGCTTTGTGAAAGATTCTTTCAGAAAGAATAACACTTGTGGTGGAAAACTCCGTGTGTCTGGGTATCCCGACTTTGTATTGCCTATAGACTCCTACACTAATTGTAAGGTTTCGTAACTAGCCGATGTATCATTGGTGTCGGTGTAAATGCGCACGCTCGGCCTACAAGTGCTCAAAGATGCAGTGCTGCCTAACTTATTTTCCGCTATGTACGGATGTCTAACTCGCAAAGCGACACTGAGGTATATCTTCCTTACTTCAGCATAGTCCAGTGTTGTATTAAATGCATAACATCTAAGAATGATTTGTACGCAGGCAGTTCAAAAACACCAGCGTGATCCGTAAATCTTGATACCTATTTACGACCTGGAGAAGTGAGGAAAGATAGTGAAAATAGTGAAAATAGTGAAAAATACGTAATGCCTCACAAACCGCAGCAGAAAGACATTGTACGCCAACATGCTTTGCGGGCAGTATTTCTGTGTGCTTGTCTTCATACCTTCACCATCCTTCTCGCTATGACCGCAAAGTTGGTTTTGCCCGCCAAGAGCGAGAACGCAGTCTGCGGTACAGTACGGGATCACCTCCTTGCAGAAAACAACAGTCGAACCGTTCACACGACATTTCACCGCTGATTATTTCGTTGCGTCTTATTTCACCGCGTAACCGAGCTTTCAGCGATGTTACGACTCACAGCCAACACGTTTCATCTCGGCGACGCTTCGCAGACGAAGGAGTACATAAGTAAAACGTTTCATCGCGTTGCACTGATTTTTCACGCATAAAGCAGTTCATACCCGTAGCATCACAGAAATGTATAATTTCACAGCTACAAGCTTTCTACAGCAATTGGTTCTTATTTTTGAAACGAAAATTAAATTTGCAGACTTTTATGGGATTGTTTTACCGATATCATGTTGCTGATGCACTAGACATTTCTTAGCCGTGAAATAGACAGGTCAACAGTTTTTATCGGAACGCTCTAACTGTGTTAGTCATTGTGTTTGCATGTATTCCCACTGTTTTGCTTGAACATTTTTCGTTCTTCCACTAACAAACGTGTTAGTTAGGAGACGTTTCGTCTGCGAAACGTTGCCGTGAATTGTTGGCTGCGAGTCGTTGCTTCGGTGAAAAGTTACGCGGTAAACTAGGACGCGGCGAAATAATCGGCGGTGAAACGTCGTACAATGCACCAGATTATGCCGACATGGCGACAACCAACTGCTTTAAACAAGAATATGTTGGGAGAACCAGCTAGTCGTCAACACAAAACGACGTTTTCTGCTTGAAACCTATGAATTCGCTACTCCGGATTAGAAGCAGGCTGTACGTGTCACAGGACGGTTGTTTCGGCTTCTCGCTGTTGCTCGGCATGGGTTCTGCAGTCGGGTAAGGAGGATCTCCCACGCCAGAGGAACATAAAAAAGAAATATTACTGGGTGCGCAAAGTATATGCAATTGTAGCAGAGCTTTGCCAGGTCGTTCGCAAATCGGTTGCGAGGTAAAAGATTGGACATGAACATATTCGGTATGGTGAAGCAGAAGAATATCGCGGTTGAAACGGTATAAATTTTATAAGTTGGTAGCTGTGCCGCTGCATGTTTTTTTTGTGCGGGTGTTGCTGGCTCTAAAAGGAAACCACGGTTAACCAAGCGAGTGGGCTGGTGGAGCCAGAGCACATTTTAAACGTCCTGGGAGAAGTCTTACCAGAAAGACCGACATTCCTCCTCTGTCTCTTTCTCATGATAAGAATATACGGCACAGCGCCAAAGATGATTGCCATCGATGCCGTCGACAGGTATCTCACAACATAAAACAGCTCCTGGAACGCTTGAACCGGAATCTGACAGGAAATTCCATTTATGGGAAATGACAGTGAATTATTTCGACTGACGGTTTGCGGTGTCATTATACTAGCAATATAGTGCGGTAAGCGCGTGGCATAGCCAATAGCATTGACTAAAACACAAATAAACACAGCCACTCGAACAGTGTGACGCTTCCGATAGGATACAGGAAATGTTACGGCCCATATGCGATTCGTAGCGAAAATGACGTGAGACGCTCCGGCCACTGGTCCGACTACCCAGTCAGCGAGAATATGAAATCGGCACCAGGAAGGATGTCGGTTTGCAAAAGATCCCGCTGCTAAAATGTAGCAGTCTGAAGCTATTTGTATGGCGAAAAGTGCCGTACATGAAAAGAGATATTCGATTAGGTAGACGTTGAAGGGTGTGATTAAGCGTTTATCCGACACGAAAAGAATAAAAATGAAAAGGTGGTACCAGAATAATCCCAGATGACAAGCTGCTTGCACGTATCCAGCAATGCCTTGGTATCGAGCATCGGCGGTATCGTTTTGAAGTACTGTAGAACTACTGGAAGATAGTAAGGTACTGTTGTACATTTTCAAGGCTGACTTGCAGAACTGTAGGGAAGCTTCTCTTTCCTCTTGGTTGCGAATGATCGTGGCAGTCACAATACCCCGTGGTAAATTTGTACAAAGCCATGGGCGGCAGTTATCGATACTGTTACTTCTAAGTCAGTCCAAGCGGTCAGCGGAACGCTGTTTTTACGGAAGGAGTGCATTCAGAATTTCAGATTTAATTGTTCGGTTATTAAATTTGTCCTGTATCTGCTTCGCGTCCGCATTCTCATACATTCTAAAAATCGGAAACAAATTTGGCACGCTCTTACTGCATCTGTTGTATATCACATTCGAACCACATTAATTTGTTAAATTAGGAGTTGCACATGCCACGCACGATCTAGTGATACTGCCATGATGATTTGATTCTCCGTGCGGTTGAGAGCACATCGTCCCCAGTGACCTTTCTGTGGGCTTCTCGTAGGCACCCTGACGTACTGTAGATATTTCTAACTAATGAGTCTCTGCTAGAAATCGCTCATTCAGTCGTGTTGGAAAATCTGATCAATAAAGTAAGGGACTTGTGCGTAATGGTGACTAGGCGGTCACGTAAGCTAGTCGTCCCAACTGATCCAGAGAAAGTTTCGCACAACGCTCTCCATGCGTAAAGAATGGCATTAAGCACACCTGAATGCTGCAGGTATCGTGTTTACTTGCTACATGATCACAGGGTCATCACACTAACAACAGAAGTCGAGAAGGAGAAGACCAGTCACAAAAATCTGCTAGGGAAGAATTCGCAAAATTACAAACTTGATCACATCCTCGTAGCCCGCTATGTTAAGCTAACTTACGCATTAAGTACCTTGAAATTTCACAACGTTTCACCATTTGCACTAGTAATTGCACAAAAAAACTGCTCTGCAATCATTACGTTTTGTACATTTTCTTGGTGCA
Source organism: Paramacrobiotus richtersi (assembly GCA_034698045.1). Classification (NCBI taxonomy): domain Eukaryota; kingdom Metazoa; phylum Tardigrada; class Eutardigrada; order Parachela; family Macrobiotidae; genus Paramacrobiotus; species Paramacrobiotus richtersi. The sequence goes on from JAQGAU010003520.1 coordinate 4,643, forward strand.
GGCCGTCTAACTAGGAAAGTGCACTCGCCAGTTGCGGGCACTGGAAGACCGAAGGGGAAAAAGCAGTTACCGAAAAGCAGTTGGCAAGGCATTCAAGTGCTTATGTTATAACATAGGCGATGTTAAACCCTGCTCGAGTTTTGGACCAGGCGGAACTTGAGTTATGCCGATGAAAGTAATCTTAGAAATCAAGTATTTAAGACTAAATTTAGGAGTAGTCCAATCTCGAATCGGTTCCTGTGCTCCAGGAAGCACCCCTTGTGAGTATAGAAGACCTTCCATTCGGTCGAATATGCGAATTTATCACCGCCGAATAAATCTGCCAAGTTATCACAATGGAGTGTTTATGCGTAGGCTCCGTTAAAATCTAAGTTTACTGATCTATATTCTCTAAGCATGTTAACAACAACGCACAGTTATCCTAACATTATGGTAACAGCTAAACGGTCACCGCCCCGCAGCGCGCAGTATTTCTGGCTGTGGATGCACTGCGTACGCAAGCTGTTGCTTGATGGAAGAGCAGTTCCAGACAATAGTATCGCTTTGTGACGAAGGTCGTGTTATGCGTGTTATTGTTGACGAGGTGGATACGAGCGCGTAAAACGCTTTCTTCGCACCGGATCTCTCGAACAAAATGAAGGTGAAAATAAATGGATACGCGCGGTTTATGGTAAAGCCAACACAACATGCATGCACGATCGCTTATAAAGATTGATTTTTACATAAATCTGTCACGAAGAAAACTATAGTATGCTCTACTAGGATTCACTGAAGACAATACCTTCTGGATAAGGCTTCTGGAAATTACAGGTAAGGAATTTGAGTATCCAGCTAAATTACACTTTATGGCGCTTTAAATGTAGGAGCTACAACATGTTTTCGGGCGGCAAGGATGCAGTTTTGTGGGCAAACTAAGCGGCAATCTGACCGTGCGGCGTGATAGCTGCGGCGGTATGTCTCGTAGCGCAAAGGTCACTTCTAAGTGTTTGGTTGCAGTTTTTCTTTGCTACGGGTTACTGTTGCTATACCTAACTGCTAAGCTTGCTTGTTAATTTAGCAGCATAAGAAAAGTAACGCATAATAAAAGAAGAGCCGCGGGCGTCATCCTTTCTGTAGCAGGATAATATTAGCATTGACATGCAGACTGGAAACGCTTTGTGTACAATGGGCACTTGAAGAAATACTTGCACCGATGGTGAGCATTTTTCTTGTAGCAAATTCCTGACATTCCCCCGATATGCAATTTTTACACTCCGTAAAGTTCTGGTTTAATTCTTTCTGTAACTTTTTACACTTTTTTGTAAGTTTTTGCACTGACAACAGTTCCGCTAACAGCGAGAATGACGTATGTTACTCGCACATCCCAAGGCCTGTCGCGAAAGATAACAAACAATTTGTTACTTCTTTAAACAAAAGCATATCGTATGTCTGTACCCGCTAAGGGCAGCTAGCTATAGCTCAGGCGATCAGACTCTCGGCTGCGTGTGGGCGTCCGCATGCGGTGGATGAGCGCCTTGGACAACAGCAGCGTAAGAGGGTGGCCGCATCGGCTACCCGGCTTGCTATGGTAGCGGTTGACCAACCTGAAATGGCGCTGGATACGGGTTGGGCATGTAATACGCAGCAGTGACCTGTGGCGCGTGACCAACAACCACCGGGGCGTGGGCTTTGTCGTTAGTCGTGTACGACGTAGCTGGCTGAGCTTTTGAATGGGGTCGGTGAACGCCAACAGACAAGGACCACGGCAGCAACAAAAATTGTCAGTCCCGCGAGAACACCGACAACAGTCCCATCAATGGCATCGTACGGTAAAGCAGTGTGCCATGATTTCAGTCAGGTGTGGTACTTCGTCACTTACTCTTTTTCATGTATTTGTACCTTGATGCGTAGTAACTTGCATACGATTCGTTTCAATATGCAAGTTGTGGGACACTTGTCCGATTAAGCAAGAACTGTCGCTCAGCCCGGCCGGTAACGAAAACATTTATATCAGGACCTGTTGGATTGCCACAGTCGAAGTACAAATACTATGTCAAACTATGCCGACCAACAACTTCTACAACGAGGAATGTGCTGACAGGATCAGCTAGTCGTCAGCAGAAAACAAAGTTGCTCGCTTGAAACATATCCACTCGTTACTTCAGATTAGAATCGGTCTGTATGCACTTTCGCCATGCATTTTGCAGTCGGGTCAGGAGAATCTCCCACGCCAGTGGAACACAAAAAATAAATATTACAGGGTTCGCAATATGTATGAAATTGTAGCACAGTTTTGCCAGGTCGTTAGCAAACCGGTTGTGAGGTAAAAGATTGGAGATGATCATATTCGGTATGCATGGTGAAGCAGAAGAGTATTGCTGTCGAAAAGATGTAAATTCTGTATGTTGTTTGCTGTCCTGCTGAATGTGTTCGCTGTGCGGTGGTATGATGACTATGATCTGAAACAAAATGACTGTTAAGAAAGCGAGCGAGCCTGTATGATCATAGCTAAGTGGATTTCATACATCCTGGGAAATGTCTTACCAGGAAGACCGACATTTTTTCGTTGTCTCCTTCTCATGATAAGAATATACGGCACAGCGGCAAAGATGACTGCGGTACATGCCGTCGACAGGTATCTTACAACATAGAATAACTCCGGAAACGCTTGAACGGGAATCTGACAGGCAATTCCATTCAATGGAAATGACAGTGTACCATTTCGGCTGACGGTTTGCGGTACCACCATACTAGCAATGTAGTGTGGTAAGCGCGTGGCGTAACAAACACCACCGACTAGAACACAAATGACCACGGCCACCCGGACAGTATGGCGTTTTCGATACGATACTGGAAATGTGACGGCCCATATGCGATTGCTGGCGAAAATGATGTGAACTGCTCCAGCCACTGGTCCGACGACCCAGTCGGCGAGAATATGGAAACGACACCAGGAAGCAGGTCGGATCGCAAATGACCCCGCCGCTAACATATAGCAGTCGGAAGTTATCTGCACGGAAAACAGTACCACATTTGAAAAGAGATAATCGATGAGGTAGACGTTGAAGGGTGTGATGAGACGTTTGTCCGATATGAAAAGGATCAAAATGAGCAGATGGTACCAGAACAATCCCAGGTGACAAGCTGTTTGCACATATCCAGCAATGCTCTGGTATCGTGCATCATCGATACTGTTTGGATATACTATCGAGCGGTTGGAAAAGAGTAAGGTACTGTTGTGCATTATGTAGACTAACTTGCAGAATTGTAGGCGATATTCTGTTTCCTCTTGGTACAGAACGGTCGGTCCAGCCTGCACACCACGAGGTATTAACAGTTCACAGCCTTAGGCGGTACTTATCGATATACTGTAAGATCTCATTGATCTAAGCAAGTCGGAGCTGTAAGCGGAAAACTGTTTTTAACATTTAAGACAGGAGTGTTTTCACATGTAATTGTGTCGGCTATTAAATTTGTCCTATATCTGCTTGGCATCCTCTGTCTGACAAATTCTAAAAGTCGGAAACAGATTGGCCACGCTCTTTGCAGTATCTGTTTCATATCGCATTCAAAACCCATTTTTGTAAATTAGAAGCTGCAGATGTCACGCACGACAGGGTGTTACTGCCATCGTGATCTGATCCTTCCTGCGGTGGATAGTATACCGGCCCCATTGACCTTTCGGTAGGCTACCCATTGGAAGTTGCGTACCGTGGGTAGAATATCTTCAGGCAGTGAGTTTCTGTTAAAAACGGTTCATTCGGTCGCCTTTAAAAAATCAGATGAATTCACTGATGGATGAACGACTTCTCCTGCTGTGTTAGAGTCACCAATCAAAAAGTGTGCAGAATGTACGTACGGTAATCAGTAATCACTAATCAGGTGTGTACAACGGTTGTCATTTATTGCGCATGGATATCGATGGTGCCGTGTGGGCTTCCGGGAACCACTGAAATGCCAGCTTACGACTACAGCAGCTAGTGTAATCAAATATACCGACAATACGTAGCATTCGGTGAGTCGCATTGGCGGCAATAATATGGCAGGATCAAAATCTAGAACTGGAAGCTTCTGTCGGGCATGCCCGCACCCTGTTGGCAAGCTGTTATCCAGTAATTGTCCGGTTTCGTGCATCGTTAGTAGTATTCTGATGTGCGGTACGACTGTTGGAAAAAACTAATGTTCATTTTTAGGCTAGCCTGGAGAATTGTACAGTAACATACAACTCGCACTAGCCGTAGCTAGTTGCCCACCGCCACATCTTCATTTCAACTAGCAGGATCTCGGGCCCCTGCCTCTATCAGTACACAACAGCATGAAAGCTACGCTCTCTCGCAGTGGTTTCTAATGATCGTGGACCGTGTATCTCAGCACCACGAGATACTGATAATACAGATCTTTACGTGGTTGTTATCGACACTATGTTGCGAGTATCAACTAGTCGTTACAGTAAGCAAAGTTTCTCGCTTGAAACAGCAAGAATTGTTACTTCAAGTTGAAATCCGGCTAGTGACGCTACATGGACGGCTGTTTGCGCTTCTGGTCAGCTTTAGCCAGGCCTTTTGCAGTCGGGTCAGGAGAATCTCCCATGCGAGCGGAACATAAAACAGAAATATTACTGGGTTCGCAATGTGTATGAAATTGTAGCACAGTTTTGCTAGGTCGTTTGCAAACCGGTTGTGAGGTAAAAGATTGGAAATGATCATATTCGGTATCGTAAAGCAGAAGAATATCGCGGTCGAAGCGATGTACAGTAAATACGGTATGTTGTCTGTTGTCCCGCTGCTTGTTTCCGCCGTGCGGTGGTATCATCTGAAACGACAGCTAACCAATCATCGGGCTGCGTACATCGAAAAAAACAACAACAAGTTTAAATGCCCGCCGAATGTGTTATAGGAAATCCATCTGCTTGGAAGAGACGGGAAAATAATTTCTGCCATTCATAGGTTAATTTTGGCACAAGCATTTCAATTTCCGTATGCACATTCAGACTAGACTAAATAATAGACTTTGGATTCGACTTCTCAATTGTCAAGCCTGCCAGCCGGTGGGCTGCCAACTCAAGCAGATTTTAAATACACAGTGCAAAGTCTTACCAGGAAGTCCGACATTTCTCCGCTGTCTCTTCCTCATGATAAGAATATACGGCATGGCGCCAAAGATGATCGCTGTACATGCCGTCGATAGGTACCTCACAACGTAGAATAGCTCTGGAAACGCTTGAACCGGAACCTGACAGGGAATTCCATTTATAGGAAATAACAGTGAATCATTTCGGCTGACGGTTTGCGGTACCATAATGCTCGCAATGTAGTGCGGTAAGCGCGTGCCATAACCGACAGCATTCACCAGCACACAAATGACCACAGCCACCTGAACAGTATGGCGCTGGCGATATGATACCGGAAATGTGACAGCCCATATGCGATTAGTGGCGAAAATGATGTGAGATGCTCCTGCAACCGGTCCGACGACCCAGTCGGCGAGAATGTGAAAACGACACCAGGAAGGATGTGGGATTGCAAAAGACCCCGTTGCCAATGTGTAGCAGTCTGAAGCTATCTGCACGGAGAAAAGTAGCGCACATGAGAAGAGATATTCGATGAGGTAGACGTTGAATGGTGTGATGAGACGTTTGTCCGATATGAAAAGGATCAAAATGAGCAGATGATACCAGAACATCCCCAGATGACAACCTGTTTGCACGTATCCAACAACTCCCTGGTATCGTGCATCAGCGGTACAGTTGGGGCTTACTGTAGAGCTGTGGGACGGTAGCAAGGCACAGTTGTACATTGTATAGGCTAACTTACAACAACAACAGGAACTTATTCCTCTGGTACAATTCGTCCAGCAGGGCCACAGATCAGATAGCATTGGTACAGATCCGTACAACAAAGAAATCGTATGTGTAGATAAGTACAGAACACGTCGTTAAAAACACATTGCATATTTCGGTTGCATACATGAATAAGGAACCACCTGGTTTGGACAGAGGAGACCGGAAAATTTCCGGATGGACTGTCGCTTTTGCCCTGGAAAGCCGGAATGCCGCTAGTCTTGGTCGCTACGGTCGTAGCCACATGTGCTGACTCGTATATTGCTCGCACTAGCATAACCTGTGGAGCAGCCGCGGATCAAAGAGAAAGACGAAAGGAAACGTACCACAGCGGTCGATACGTCGTTCAGCCGATTGTACTTGAGGTTATGGGAAGTCGGCGCCACGTTGTTCTTCACGGAAATCGTACGCAGAATATGTGAGAATAACGGGAATCCCGATCGATGAAATTTCTCCATCAACGTATTCGTCCAGAATTACAGCGAGGAAACGGTATTTGTGTTATGGGTACTGTTTATCCAACAAAAGAAACGGAAGATGTGATTTTGTTTTTTACTGTCTACCGGTGTAATGCTCAATATTTTTGTACGAAGAAATCTGGAAAATAATTATTACTGGTAGCTGAATATGGAAATGAACATAATTTACGAACATCCTTGACCTGGAGAAATGTAGGGAAGCTCATCTCTGCTATTGGTTTCGAATGTTCGTGAGAGTCTTACTACCACAAGTAATGATCATACTGTGCCTCGGGTGGTTGTTACTGAAACTGTTCCATCTGACTGATCCCAGCAAGTCTTAGCTGTAAGCGGACGGCTGGTTTTAAGGGAGCTTTAAAAATTGCAGCTTAAATTGTTCGGCTGTCAAATATCCCCTTCGCATCCGCAGTGTCACACCTTCTAAAAACAGGACAGATTTGTCATGCCGTTATGAATCATTAACAAATCGCGTTCAAAATTCATTTTTGCTAAATTAGGAGTTGCGCATGCCACCCCCGACGGAGTGAGACTGCCATGGTGATTCGATCCTGTGTGCGGTGGATACCGTGACGTCGTTAATGACCTTTCGGTAAAATTCCCTTGGGCAATTGCGTACTGTGTACGTATAACTCCAGCCGATCAGTTTTAGCTAGAAATATCTCGTTTAGTGTTGTCGTCTTTAGAAATCAGTTCACCAACGACTTCCACGTGCTTGATTACACAACCTAAGCGTAAGCTGGGATAAAAGGGCTCCAGGAAACATTGTGGAAAAATCTGGAATGACATTACAAACAATCGACAAGTGATTGCTTTTAGTGTTAACGACGTAACGGCATCGCCATTTGCAGAATGAAAATAGAACTTTGTTCTGGAACAAAGAACAAAAACAAGGATAATGCGATGCACATGTACGGATTGTTGCGAGGGACGATTTCTGTTCAATAGGCAGGCTGCAGTAATTACAATCTTGCAAGTCTTTTCAGTGAAAATCGCTATTTTTACAGTTTTTACCAAAAAATTGTATCGGAAGAGCGAACATGCGCTGCGTATGTGTGAAGCCATAATAGAGCAGAGGCGCTATCCACCGCGATAAGCAATTCTGCGTTCGGTGGCTTGAACAACAGCCGTGCGTTGCGTGCATCCGCGCGCGGGCGTTGCTCTGTTCAAGCCACCGATGTTATCCACACGGATAGCGCCTTTGCTCTAATACTGAGTAAATGCGCTCGCCGGTAAATGCTTCAGAAATCCGAAACGAAGAAGTACGTGCAGTGGGGCCCTTTTGGAGGCAGTTCTGTCCGCTGACCGAACAACGCCAAGCATGGCGAACCGAAGGGAATACAACCTCTCGGAGCATGACGAAATGCAGTTTTTAGGACGAGCGTTGACCGGGGGTGGGAGGGATTCAATGTTAGGGCGAGGTATGGCTTTTTTTGAATGGCAACTAATTCTGCTGTTCGCCGCTAATAAGTTAGCTAATGACGCGAGAAAGACATATTACAACATAAGAACTTGCTTACTCAAACTGGATTGCCGTAAGGCACGCCAGGACGTTTCACAGGTGGTGGGTTTACAGATAACGATTTAGGAAAAGGTGACTCTTATCATTACACGGAACACGAAGCACACACGACGACAAACAGGGATTTTTATCAGGAAAGGAAATACGACCGTACGAACGTCGTAAGACGGGAAACTAAATTTTCAATTAGAAACATCTCCGCTCTAGCACATCGTAAATTGCATTTGCACAGCCCGTAAAGAATGAGTCACAAGGCTAGACACAGGTAGAGAGAATACGTCACAATACTTCCGGTACAGCCGATTCCGCTTTAATATGTCGCTCTAAGGGGGCTCTGCCCAGTCGCTAAAGATAATAAACCATCTTTTATTCTTCAAAACTCAAACATATCGTGAGCTTGGACATGTGCCCGCCAAGCACAGCCAGCGCAGTTTATCAGACTTTCGGCTGCGATTGGGCATCTGGATGCGGTGGATGAGCGCCTTGGACAACAGCAGCGTAAGAAGGTGGCGCCTGCATCGGCTGCCCAGCTGGATACGGCATTGCCTGACCAGTCGGATACGGCGTTGAATGACTTGGATACGGTAAGGACTGGTTGGGCGTGT